>LNAC01000055.1:3082871-3115767 GCA_002007465.1 Ailurus styani | reverse complement strand
AAAAAAAAAAAAAGAATTTATGGCTTGGAAACATAGTTAAGGTGACCATATGTCATGATTTTAGACTATCCTTAAATATGGTCATGCAAGTTTAAATAGCATCGATTATCCTTCCTTGATCTGGTAAACTTTCAATAAGAATTTGAGAGATTAATTAAAACACATATGTTAAAATGTTTTTCATTGTATATGAATTCATGTATATGAATTCGTGTATATGAATATATGTATTCATGTATATGAATATATACATATACATGCATAACGACATGTTCAATGGTTTTTACTATATTTACATGATTGTGTAACCCTCTCCATAATCAATGTTCAAACACTCTCATCACTTCTAAAAGAATCTGCTAATTGCCCATTAGCTAAAAGATTTATGTGTATTCCCACTTTTGATCTCTCAATTTGAACCATTCAGGTGTTCTAACTGTGTATACCTTGAAATGTCCTCTTTTATTGAGCCTGAGAGGGTGGGATGTCACAATCACTGGTTTAATTTTTCATCTCTGCAGCCAAGGGGATTGTGTTTATTTTATTTTTTTCAGATTTACTTATTTATTTGAGAGAGAGAACAAGAGAGAGAGAGAACAAGCAGGGGCCATGGGGGCAGAGGCGGAGGGAGAGAATCTTCAAGCAGACTCCTCACTGAGCATACAGCCTAACCCAGGGCTCCATCTTACAACCCATGAGATCATCACCTGAGCCAAAATCACAAGTCTGAAGCTTAACAGACTGAGCCACTCAGGTGCCACCAAATAACTTGTGTTTATTTTATTTTTTAAAATATCTCATTTATTTATTTGAGAGAGAGAGAGCATGAGAGAGAACAAGAGCACAGGCAAGAGGGAGGGGTAGAGGGAGAAGCAGACTCCCCACAGAACAGGGAACCCAATGTGGCACTTGATCCCAAGACCCTGGGATCCTGACCTGAGCCAAAGGCAGAGACTAACCAACTGAGCCACTCAGGTGCCCAAAGGCCTGTGCTTAAATCCTGGTTCTATTCTGTACAATTCTGGCCTCTCCATAAACCTCTTAGTGTCTCAGCTTTCTCATCTGTAGAATGGGAGTGAAGGTAGTAAGAGTAACTTCATCATAGCAGTATTGGAAAAATTAAAATAAGTAAGAAATAGAAAGTATTTGAACAGTTCCTAGTATATAAGCTGATCATTTTCATCAATGCAAATAGTTTTAGATTCTGGTCTATCAAGAGAGAATCATTGTGTTATCAAATTTCAGCTATAACAGATAAAGCTGGAAAGAAGAAAGTTATCTGTTTCAAATTTATGAAATTTTTAATGTAAAAAAAGATGAAATTTTCTCAGCAGGATCCACGAAATAATTCAAAGTTTTTTTGAATTATGTAAATCATGTTAAAAGTAGATAGTAATTGAGAAGATAAGAATATTTCTTTTTATGCCATTCAATTTAGCTTCTTAGTCAGAATCGAATGAATGATGACTTAAAATCAGAAGTATCTCTCCACGATGCAGATCAATGCTGTGTTTGGAGACTCGGTCAATGTATATATTGTGAACCGGCAGTGAGCATGCTGGTCTTAAGGCAGTTGCTAGATTTATCCTCAGGTGGATCAAATTAACTTCATCCGGCAGGATGTCAGTCACTGCTGGAATGCCCTTGTTTGTGTATATAATGTCGCCTTTGGAAGCCAGAAGATGTCCCCGGGAGGTCCCACCCACAGCAGACATGACATTGTGCCTGGCTCCTCTCCCCACTTCACACCAGCATGAACTCATTGAACTTTGGTTGAACTTTCCTGCTCAGTCGAGCACATTTTTAGTACAATCTATCCTATTTAAGCCTAATTTGTATTTCATTTCACAACCTTGCCACTTAACACAAGCCCATCAAGATAGATTTTAGGGCAGCAGCTAATCTAAAACCTAAATGACACTCATTCCCCTCACCAAGGACATGCTTTCTGTTTCCAAAACACATCCCTCATAGAAGCAAATGGGCAAGCATCTTCATTTCTCAATTGCTGTCTGTTCTTACAGTGAAAAACTACTAATATATTGTTTTTGCAGTTGTTGAAATTTTTTTTCCCCCTTCAAAATGAGAATCATTTTTGTTTTCTTTCAACAACGCATAACTGGAAGAAGATCACCAATATTGTCCATCTCTAAGAAATAGTGTTTTCATTTAAAGACTCACCAGTAGTGCATTTTTGCAGTCTTGGCTATGACAGATTATATGTGAAGGCAACTTTCTTGTCAAATAAGAGGGTAACACGCCTAAGAGATTTACAAATTTTTATTTTAAGAAAGGATTCTTTGCATACCAAAATACAGGCTTCCATTAACCCAATTGTAGGGAAGATAAATCTTAGCAGGGCAATTATTTCTTGAAGTTCAGATGGCCACACATAAATTCTTTCCTTGGATTCAGCCCTTTTTTTAGTTATCTGCTAAAAACATTAAATCCCTCAGTATAGACCAGCTTTTTGGGGGAGGAAGGGTGAGTGTTCTTTCTTTTTTCCTCAAATGTACTTCAAGTTTATTGTGTTTGGATAGGCCTTTTGGAATAGTTGCCACTTGTTTCCAAAGTGCTTCTGGAAATCTAACTCCTAATTAAATATAAATTGTATAGAATAGAAGTATTCTATAAAGGATATAAAACTTTATTCTTGGATTTAAGCAGCATACTGTGAACACAATTCTTAGGTTGAATACATTTGTTAAATAAATGTTATGTACAGTATATACAAGTAGATAGTATATACAAGGTATTGTGGAAGAGACAATAAAATGATCAATAAGATAGAACCCTTTTCTCTATAAATTTACTTATAGAACTTTAGGGCAGATAACAATAATCACTGTTATTTACTAAATATTTACTAAGCATTTGGCATTGTGGGTTGTAAGTATAAGATATCCACTTGAACACACAATAATATTTGTACAAAGTAGACCTTAAAGCAGTCAAATAATTTTATTGAGCACCTACTTGTAACAAGCACACTGAATGTTCACGGTGCCAGTTGACAAATCCTTGCTTTCATAGACCAGACAGTGATTAAGTGCTCTAAGAAAGGACTAAGCCAGCTTCCATTTTATGAATTTCAGAACAGAGCAAGATTATTTGATTCTTTGTGGATGAGGTAGCTTTTGAAGAAAGACGTTGGTTTGGAAATGCAGACATGAGAAAGAAGAAAAGTAATATATCTAAATTACTTTCATCTTGAGGTCTAGAAAGAGGCTGTTGTTAAGGAGAACTTGTAAGGATGGGGGACTTTTGTCAAAACTTTGGAGTTTTTATTTCTTAGTCTTAAACTATTACAAACTATTAATTCCAGCCAGGATCACATACAGAAGTATTCATACGACAGAGCTATTTTTATTATATTTATAGACCCCTTGAAACTAAGAGAAAGAGAAAAATAATTTAAGTCAAACAAACCCAGAATGTTCTGAGAGATTGCCAGCCAGAGATTACCACTGTAAAGCTATCCATATACAATTCACGTATATTCACAACGTAGCCAAAATAAGCCTGAAAATACGGTGTGGTTTGAAATTGCTGGAGTATAAGGGGCCATAAGAGTAGAATAGTATTGTTTGCCTACTATAATCTAAATTTTACAGTCCTGATTTGTAGGGACTCATCCAAGAGACTATGAGGAATGTATATATGCACAGCCAAGCATCTGATAGCTGACAAACACACTACAGCCAGTCAATAGATACTCTTCGTCGTATATACATTGAGAATGTTTGCTGCAGAACATGGTCCTAAAAGAAAGAATTTCCTTCTGCCTAAAGGCTAAAAAATCTATAGGTTTCCCTGGCCATTATTTGCATTTTTAACAACTTGGGGTATCTGAGACTTTTTCTGTTTCCACTCAATTCTTACAAATTATTTTTTTTTGACCTTTAATTAAATTCATTCTTCCAAAGAACAACTGTTAGGAAAAACTGGAAACCAGAGAGAAGAGAGATGCCATCTTTTTCTCTCTGGTGATGTCTGCATTTCAGTGGCAAAGTGATTCCCGACTACGGTTTGTATTACCTTTCTACAGAGTTGGAGGATTCACTGGATAGGCAGCACCATATAATTGTGAGTGTAAGTGCTATGATAATTATTATAATTACTATTATTAAAATGATGTGGGTCTCCTGCAGCAAGAATGAGTTTCTGAGTAATGGAAGTGATTTTTATAATCTAACAGGGCAAAAGTCATTTAGCTGTCTATCTGCCTTAACTCTCTAATCACCAACATGGCAACATTTAAAAACCCAGTCAAATCTCTCCACACAGAAAAATTTTGCAAAAATGTATTATCTTTGAGTCGATATGGTTGTGTTCTCAATATTACTTTTGATTATCAGACCCCTTTACTTTGTGTGGCTTATTTTCATTGGTATTAATGTTGCAATTATTATAATTGCAAGAACACACACATATAAACCAAAACAAATGTGAAACACAGCCCCACAGAGCAAGATAGCATATATTTGCAGAGATTTCTTGACTTAACATCCAAACACATCTTTAAGAAAAAAGAAATCTAGATTTCAGTTTGCCATTAAAAATCATCCTTGAGGCTATAAATTTTCGTGGATAGGATTTTTGTTTCTTGAATTTCAACATAAGCAAGCTTTCAGAAACCTTCTCAGTCATTTATAAGCACTAGTAATAATCCTCATGCTTATCATAGCCACTAAGAGTTCAGTTGCTGTATCCATGGGATATAAAGGATTTGTAGACTTCTGGAGATATCGGGTACAGAAGGTGGAGTTACCTTCAATTTAGAATAGAACACATTTCCATTCCAGATATGGCTCTGTGATCGAGCTTAAGAGGAGCAGCCGAAAACACTTGACGATAATGCGAGTATTAAACAAGTAAAAAACTGGAGTGGGATCCATATTTGAAGTGTCCTCTCCAGTCGGGTATTACTTTTATNATTTGACACAGAGAGAGAGATTACAAGTAGGCAGAGAGGCAGGCAGAGAGACAAGGAGAGGAGGAAGCAGGCTCCCTGCTGAGCAGAGAGCCCGATGCGGGCCTCGATCCCAGGACGCTGAGATCATGACCTGAGCCGAAGGCAGAGGCTTTAACCCACTGAGCCACCCAGGCGCCCTGGGATCCATATTTGAAGTGTCCTCTCCAGTCGGGTATTACTTTTATTCTCACTGCGTACGTATGACCTAACAAATTAAATAAAATATTTAAGAGAATGGAGATGTAACTGACAAAGGAATCATACCATCCTACGAAAAGACTTCTGCATATCTTGCTTTAAAAATTCAATGTTTTTTTAGCTGTTAAAGCACTAGCAATAGCATGCTGGCCATTAGCATTTACATTAAGAAGTGACCACTGTTACTATTATTTTAAAATCAAAGAAGGTCTGCACCGATAGTCTCAAAGTCATAATTCTTCACTTAAATGGAATAGGATTTTGAGCAGATACAGTTAATAGTTTGTGTACTTTCTAGTCCCATCTTTCTTTTCATCTGAGAGGAGAAGAGTATTTTTGTATTTCCATGACCAGCAATTAGATCACTTTTTTTAGTCCATTAATAGTGATAGATAGGGGTAATGGAGTACCACTTTGAGACAATCTACAGTCCATCAAAGAATCACAAAAAAGCTAGTAAATTGCAGACACTTACAGTCTCGCCCCTGAGTAAGCCATCTAGTGAGAATGTGGCATTAAATCCCAATTCTCCTCATTTCTACAGTTGCTCGCTTACCCATTTTAAAAAACATTTTTTGTTCCTGAATTGCCCAGGCATTTTCTGTCGCCCAATGAATTAGAAGACCATTATTTAACAGAACAACAGAATGCACTCCCTCAAAATCCTCCTTCTCCTTTCTTTGCCTTCCTTCCTGGAAAAGTTAACAAAAACAACAACAACAACAACAAAAAAAACAAAACAAAAACCTTTCTGAGGACATTTGTCCAATCTGCATGTACGACCGCCACCGGGTGACACCATTTTCTTGAAGACAAATTGCCCTGGGCAAGTCAATTGAAATTTGTGAGGGGAAAAAAAAAAGAAGAAAAAACTGGTTTGGAAAGCTAATCCAAAACAAAACAAAATCCAGAATTGAAAAGCAACCGAACCATAAAAATTCAGCATTGCATTGGATTTTTAAAATTTTCTTTCCTGGAAAAGGAATAAACCTATTATCATTTAACATTTTTTGTATATCCCATCTTGTTTTACAGCCTGTAAAGCAATTAAGTGGTGCATATCTTAGTAACAACAGAGACCCCTACATTATTTTAATCACTATGTAGCCAATGTCTATAACCTGTTCAGGTCAAGGCTGGAATTGGGAAGCTGAGTTAGTAACAAGAGTTTAAGGCCGGGCTCAGTGACCACTCTGCTGGACCACTGAGATTCATTCTTTTATGATCTCACTACTCCGATGCTGTCATCATTCTTGCAAACAAATGCTAATGTCACTTGTTCTTCATCTTACTCTGCAAAACCCACAAAACTCATTTTCAGCTTCTGCAGCATCGTGATAATTATATTTTTGGTCTCTGCCCATTTTTCCAATAAACAGCTCAAACTTCATAAATCCTTTTTACTAACTATTCCCTTCTGCTTAGTATTTTGTGTTCATATCTTCCCTTCATTCCGACCCTGCCTAAAACTAGACAGAGTATTTTCTGATCCTTCCTACTTGTGAATTAATTTGTGCTCGCAGAATACACCAGACTGTCTCCTATGCAAATCTGGCAGCTAAGAGACTTCACTCTGAACTGGAAAGTGTCAGACAAGGTTTAGAGACAGATAGATTTGGGTGACTCTTCTAGCTCAGATGTGCTCGTTGTCCGTAGACACTGAGAAAAGGCACTAAATCTCTGAGTTTGTGTTTTCTCATTTGCGAAACTCATTAAAAAAATCTACCTTATGTACCAAAGAAAACCACATAGTGCACAATAGCGATTGCTATATCCTTCTCACCCCCACCTCATTCTGGACGCCACGATAAGCGTAAATTCCTATGCGTTTCACCAGAAAAACTGTGCATCATGAAACTTGCAGTGGAAGTTCCTGCAAAAGGTACCACGGTGTCTCACTTGTGAAAACAAGTTTCATGGTCTAAAAGGAGCATTATTTTGTTGTTGTTTATTTTGTTGTCATTGTTGTTTTCTTCTGTCCAGTTTTTAAAATAAGTTGTCAGGCGGCCGGAGGAAACAAGCTCACAGGGGGGCATCTAGTTCATCTCTCATCAGCCTCTCCCACACTTTCTCTGCCCCAACCCCAGCCCGCCTCCGCCTGTAAATAGAACCCACACAATACGCTGCCGCTTCAGGGTCTTGCAAGAACTGTTCTTCCTTCCTGCCTGGCTTGTGCCTTAGAAACACCTATGACTCAGACTTTCCATTTTCAGCTCATTATTCAATTGACGTGCACTATGATGTCCCCACTTTAAAATTGTCACTGCATCACCTTCCCTTATCACTGAGCAGCACGTCTTCCTTTCTTAAGGGTTCCCGCTCCTACTGTCAATTTTGTGGGTGCTCTGTCTTCCCCACCGGCATATCAGCTCCTACCAACCACGGTGGGGGGTTAGGTCAGTACTGTGCCTGGGAAAAGCCTGGGCCTCTGTTAGGTGCTCCGTAACCACGTGTGGACTATACAAATCCAATAGGTTTATCTAGCTGAATGAGTTGACTTACTGAGGAAAGTTCTTGTGGGGCTAGAAAGCTGTGTAGCCTTTTAGAACTAGATTCAGCTCAGCTCAATGCACTACTTCACACATTGCAAATAAACAGGAAAAGAGCATTGAAAATCTATACTTCATGGTGATCTTTTTCTTTTTCTGGATACCAAAAAAAAAAAGTAATAATTTAACTTAATTTAAAAGAACTAAAGTCATATGGCCATAAAATGAAAAATAATTCCCTTACCTTAGGAGAGAGAAAGAAGTGACAATTAAGTTCACCAGAGGCTAATAGACCACACCTTCACCGTAAAAATTCTTTTTATACCCTTTATAAATTTACTATCAATTCTTTATTCTATTCTGATTCTATATTTCTCCAGCTATGGAAGTTAAGAAAAACATCCATATCTGAAACAAACAAACAAACAAACAAACCCACTGTATTTCTAGATGTTATTTATTATTCATGATAAAAATGACCTCTAATGTTTTTTTCATATTCATTTATGCCTGGGCATTAAGAAAATTGTTTGGTTTGATTTTGTCTTTAAAAAAATATGCTGCCTCTAATGGCACTGTCACTAATGGGATCTTCACACTAATTCCATGCACACAAAGAGAACAAAATGGAAATAATGACTCGTGATAGTAATTTGTAGCTCAATGTGAAATCTCTTGGCAGGATGTGTGTTCCTGTATCCCATAAACAGAGTTAAAAGCTGCATTGTATTCATATCCAGAGGGACCAAACTGATGTATTAGCAAATTACAATAAAAGGGAAAATGGAAAGAGATGGCTAATGTTGGCAACTAAGAATCACAGAAATCAGAGAAGTTATATGTGGGTTTCTAGACTAATGGGTGCTAGATTTAGATAACAATAGGCAAATTACTTGAAAAGCGTAATAAATGAATTTTGAAAGCAAATTAATCTAAATAAACTTTTTAAGCTTGACTCACCATTAAATGTAGCTCCTTGTACATTTTGATGCCTTGTGGTGTCTTCAGTTATTAAAGATGCAAAGAGCTTAAAATCAATAGGACACATTTGTCTCATTCTTCTTCTATGACTTGAGACTCTGATACTATTATTATTTGAACTCTAATTGTATTTATTAATTCATCGTAATCTTGTATACAGGTATGAATAAGATTGATCTGAAATGGGAAATACACAAATATAAAATTAAATACTACCATTACTATTCTTCGTGCATTGCCTGACTTAAAAAAGTGTACCCAGTTTGTATTGGCCCCAAACTTGGCTGGGAAATAATGCATTCTTCTTTTCCACTAAAGCAAGTGCTTTCTTATAGGAAGGCTCCATTCACTCTTTCTTGCTGTGCAGTCATTAAACCAGTGTACAAATAGTTGATTCTCTCTCTCTTTCTGGACATCTAGTAAGATTGTCTTTTCCTCCTGGATGGCATTTGTCCTTGACCATTGCGTCTGGCATTGGCAAAGAGAACATACATGGAAGCTGTCTGGTGTCACCTACAGAAAAGAGCTTTAGAGATCGGTGCAGACTTTGCTATCTGCAAAGGCTTCTTTTTTTCCTTCTGTGGGGATGAAATGGACTTGTCCACCTGGGTCCTGCAGAATAGACAAAGAAACCTGCCACTGATTTTGCTGCACTTGGCATGAGTGAAAAATAAATCTTTCTTGGTGTATTAGAATTGTTTGTTATCTCTGCCTAACTGAGCTCATCCTGAATGATTCATTTGGTGACTTCAGGTCATCTAAATCTTGCCCAGAAGCTTCTTGAAAGCCTCTCGTTCCCTCTCCTTTTCTCGTTTTCTCTACAATTACTCTTGTGCTTTGTTCCATTTTTGAGCCAAAAATATATCATCATAACAATTATGCATATGAATTGTCCTAATAACAGACTGATGGCCTATTGGGGGACATTTTTGAAGGTCAGTAAACAGATTTAGTATCTACCATCCAGAAAATATTGAACTAATTCAAAAGACCACATCAAAATCTGAAGATACATCTCTGTGTTGATTTCTGTCCCTAATTAAAAACTTTTTTTCTTCAACTACCAACTTTTAATATCCATAAGTTTATATAGTCTCCAGTTGTATGTGTTTTTTTTTGTTTCAGTGGAGTTAAAGTAGCATGCTTATTATAAATACAGACTTTGAAAATACAGTATTTTTTGATTACACAGTAATTTGTTTATATTGAAGAATTCTTTCAACAATATTTATTGTGTGCCTTCTATATATTCCAGGAACTTTGTCTAGGTTGTTAGAAATAAAGTAGTAACCCAATTAGCCTTTGCGTTCATGGAATGAATATTCTAGAACAATGAGAGTCATTAAATAGATACGTAATATGCCAGGTGATGATGAGTGCAATGAGGAAAAATAGAGCATGTTAATGGGGATAATGAGTCTTCATGGTAGAACAGGGTAGAAGGAATGGAATAGTTATTTTGATAAAGATTGTGCAAGTAGGGTTTCTCTGAAAAGTGACATTTAAGCCAACTCTTGAAGAAAAGGAGGTTGGAAATTCTGAAATTTTGGGAAGTCACATATAAATTAAATAAATTCAGAAAAGTAAAAAATAAAAAAATTTCATTATTTACTATTAAAACATTTTTGTATTAATTCTAAGGGTTTTTAAAAATTAATAAATTGTATTTTAATAATAATATACTATTATATTTTTTAAATTTATATTAATTTTCTTTTAAAAGTCTGGAATGCATGCTCAACTATTAACACAGGATGAGTCATGAAAGTGGAATGGTAAGAAACTTCTCTATTTTGCTTTTTACATTTTTGTGTTACTGAATGCTTTAAATCAGAAAACTTATAAGGTCTGAAAATATTCTTCTGCAGAGTAATCATCAATGGCTTTACAATATTCCATTATACAGCTAATTAGCTAAAACAAAATTTATTTTATTAAGCCACCATTATTGGATATTTAATCTTTCCAATTTTTTTGGTGAATAATATGGTTTTAATGATTTTCATGATAAATATATAATATACTAGCTACATTATAAGCTAATTAGGCTTTCATGGGCTAGCCTTGTAATATATAGTTTTGTATTCTATGGGAAATTGTATTATGCATTCCAAAGTATTTATATTAGGAGTAAACTTTGGAGCATAATCCATGTTTTAATTGTGTTCCTGCTCTATGATTTAATATTTTTACATCTTGAGCTCCTTCTATACATTGCTTGAATATGGATATGGTCTTTGTTAACATTTAAAGGTGCTGGGCTCTTTCAGGCATTGTATTAAACAAGTGTTATTTTTATTTAAAAGTTCATAGCACTAAATAATAATAACTTAAACACTCAACTCACTTGCTGGGTGGGGGTGGGATTTGAACTTAAGAAACACATCAGGGAAATCCATGATTGACAAAGTTATATGACTTGCCAACTTCAATGAATTAAGGAAACTTCTATGATAACCAGTCCTCCACCCTGGCTGATTTGATTGCTCATCTTTGGGTTCAAACACATCTGGAACTACTTTTGATACAGTGCTCGTCACATTGCACTGACTTTGCTGGGTTTCAGTGTCTCCCGCTTATCTGCAAACTTCTTCAAAGCAGGGACCACATATTTTACCTGTGAAATGCTCCCTGACCTGAAATAAGACCACCTGAAGGATGTCATGGATGATAGTATACATACTGATGTTTGAAAAATGTTAACCTGCCCAGAGAAAAGCAAAATTTGAAGAGAAGGGGAAAATGGGAAGGATGGTAATGTTAGGTCTGGGAAGTACACTCCCAACAAACAGATTGAGTTCAGCTCCGTGGACAGAACCAAGAGAGAGTTGGCATTGTGCCTTCGCCTCTACCACACCGGATTGGAGATCAAGGGATCTCTCTTTTCCAAAAGGAAGAATAGCCCTACCTTATGTATGAAGCAAGACGTGCACATAGATTCCAGCTAATAACCTGAACCTTCCACTTTCTCCCTTATTCCCATTCCACCATCCCTGGCCCTTCTATCTAGACAAATTAAAGATGGTTAAGAAATGTAAAAAATAATTTCATACAAATGATGAGCACAGAATAGCTGCTAGGTATGCAAAGGTAAGACTCAGAGCCCTCCACCCCCTCCCTATCAGTACACTCCCTAAGGGAACCAGAAGTGTACAACTCTCAGATCTCAACTTCAGTGAGAAATTGACAGTCCCCATGGCTACAATATGAAGTTTATCACTGTGTTTGCACTGAAATTATGCTTCTTGTGAATTATTCCCAGCCAATGACCATATGTGGTAGAGGCAGAAACATGTTTGGAAGATGAAAAATTCTCCCAGGGCATTTCAACTTGAAGATTCCCTGTGGCCTTTCTGGACTTCCCTTAAACTGTGCAGTAGTTTAAGAAAGTTCTAACACACCCTCCTTTCTTTGCTCTCTTTTTCACTCAGCGTCAGACCTGCAGCGTGGTCTGATGGCTCTCCCAGATTTTCTGTCTCTCTCTCCATTTTCTTTCACAGGAATTTCTCCTAATACCATTCTTGCATACTTAACCCCATCAGGCATCTGCTTCCTAAAGAACTTGAACAACGAAATAATAGAACACCACATGGATGGTGCCATAATGTTTTATTCTATATTTTATATACAGCATTCCCTTCTTATCCATGAAGGATACATTCCAAGACCCCTAAATGGATGCCTGAAACCACAGATAGCATTGAATTCTATCTATAGTATTTTTAGTATGGTATAGTATAGTATAGTATGGTATAGTATAGTGTAGTATAGTATAGTATAGCATCAGTATAGTATTTTTGTTTAATCTATATGATAAAGTTTAATCTATAGATTAGGCACAATAAAAGATTAATAACATAATGAAATAGAGCAACCAAACAAAAGAACAACCAAATAAAAGTTATGTGAATGAGGTCTTTCTCAAAATATCTTACTGTACTACACTAACCCTTCTTCTTGTGATGAAGTGAGATGATAAAATGCCTACATGGTAAGATGAAGTGAGGTGAATGATGTGGACACTGTGATGTAGCATGAGGCCACTATCGACCTTCTGATTGTACATCAGAAGGAGGATCATCTGTTTTCAGTCCCCATTTGACCATGGGTAACTAAAACTGTGGAAAGTGAGAATGGGGGGTGAAGGGCTACAGTATGCATTATATCTCTGTTTCTATCTATCTATCTATCTATCTATCTATCTATCTATCTATCTACCTACCTACCTAGTTGTTTAAATGTGCACGTAATGAAACTGTAAATATCTTGACAATGCCTGATTTATCATGTGCAGCAATTCTTCTGAAGCTATGTATATTAGTTTCCTGAGCTGCCATAACAAAAGACCACAAACACCATGGTTTGAAACAACAGAAATGTATTTTCTCACAGTCCTGGAAATTACGGCCTGAAATTAGGGTGTCAGCAGGACCACAGTTCCTATGAAAGTGTAGGGGGGAGTCTTTCTTTGCTCTTCCTACTTTGGGTGGTGGCCAACAATCATTGGTGTTCCTAGGCTTGAAGATGCATCATTCTGTCTCTGACTTCACGTGGTCTCTACTTTGTGTCTTCTATCTCTAAGTGTCCCAGTTTTTATATAGTCAGTGGACATTGGATGAGGGCCTAACCTAATGACTCATCTTAACTGGATCACTTCTGTAAAAAAAATCCTATTTCCAAATACAGTTGCTTTTTCAGATGCCACCAGTTGGGACCTTGAATGCATCTTTTGGACTTCGGACTTAATGCACCAAAACTGTGTGACTTGGCTTCATTGCTATTGCTGGTGTTGCTCCAGGCACAACTGGCCCTTATACTTCAAGGAATCTCTGCTTCCCTGTTGCTGACTCCTCACTCTCTCATCTCAGTCTGGTGACCCCAAAGTCCTCAAAATTAATACCAATCACCTTTAATTCAGGTTTAATCATAGACAGCATGTGTAACAGCTTGGGAATGTCTTTTTTTTTTTTTTTTGTATGTATCACGTATAACAACTTGGGAACCTCAACTGATAGTGAAATTATGTCCTTCCTGACTCATCAGCCAACTGTCTCCCTGAAACCCTGTATGGTCTTTCCAAACATGACGTACACTAGGAAGATAGTCTGGACAGTATTCATGGCACTCCTCTTTTGTTGCTCCTTTTCCTATGTCTTATCAGTGGGGAAATAATAAAAGGAAAACCATAGGTTTAAGGCATTTAGGAATTTGTGAGTCAGGAAAAGTAGACTTAAGGCTCATGGACTACATATAAGGGTTACTTTGGGTGTATAATCTTTCTAACCCACCACATTGTGGTGCCTTTCCAGGGACTGTCACAACATATACACATAAAGGTGATCGGTGTTGAATGTACAAGGAGAAAAAAATAATTGATTCAATCACATTATAATCTTTATAATTTAATAAATGTGTCAGTATCTTTATTTCTATAATTAAATGATGGAAAAAACGTCTGTTACATGAAAGGTACTGTGCTAGTTGCTAAAATACAAAGAGAAGAAGATCAGTGTTATTTTTAAATCCCTACTACGTGACAGGCATTGATCTTGGTGCTTTCTAAACATTTGCTTTTTAAGTTCCTGAGGCCAACAGCTTTCAGTACTTAACATTATCTATATTTCTTAGAAACTACATGGTGTGTGAAACAGAATTGAAAGACAATTTAAAGCTTAGACTTTAAAACACATACCTTCTTTATCAAGGTAAAATTAGTCTGGTCTTTGCCTGTAAGAGCTCATTTTATTGTGTGGAAGTTTCCAAAGTAATGTGGTTCCAAATCATGTGAAAAGTTCCTCTGTTCTCCCTTCTAAACCTGCTTATTCCCAATTTCCTCTGCCTCATTCAGTGTCACCATTAGAAACTAATGATTCACATTGATTCTTTTCTTTCCCTCTACCTCCTATTCCAATGCAAGGCAAAGCCTTTGACTTTACTTTAAAATATATTATAAATACAATCACTTCTCATCTCACCCTGGTGACCACTCCATCCCATGTCTCCATTGCTATCTTGCCAGGATTATTACAACAGCCAAACAACTGGTCTTTCTTGTTTAATCTTCTTTCTACTACAACAAAAACATATAATGGTATTTCAAAAATAAAAGATACTAAGTAACTCCCTTTTTAACACATTCTATTGACTTTCCATTGTGATCAGTGTAAGATTCCAAATCCTTACTTTGTACTACAGGTTTCACAAGAGTCTATTACGATGTCTCCACCTTTATTTTTCTCCTTATACAAAGTTCACGGTCCAGCCATAATGGCCCTCCATCAGTGCATCAAACAAATCAAGTGTTTTCTTGCCTCAGGGAAGATCCACTGTACTTTACTTTTCCTCCATATAACTTTTTATAGGTTTACACATGACTATTTCTCATTCATCCTTCTTGATTCCACTCATAGATGAGCTCCTCAGAAATGCATAAACACACAACTAAAGTAATCCATAGTCCAATGCGGTCAAGCTCTATCCCATAACTTATTTGATTATTTTCATAACATCATTACTGCCCAAAATTAATTAACCTACTTTTTGAGTTTGCTCTTTTTTTTATTATCTACATTTCCTTAGTAGAAATAATTTAAGTTCTGCAAGGACAGATTTATCATGTGTACTTCTCTATGGCCAATATTCAACTATGCCTGGCACATAGAAGCTGTTCAAAAAATTGTGTTGAATGACTGATTTACAGCACATTACATAAAGACAGATGTAAGCAACTGACTGCCTGGGGGAATCGGGAAAGATTGAATAATTGAGCTTGACCATGAGAGACTCATTTCTTCAATGAATATGTATTAGAGGTCTACTATATACTAAGTGCCACATTTGGAGGAAGGGATTCCTCAGCAGATTAAAGTATTTCACATATGGAATAACACAAAAGTTATATTATGAAGGCTCTAAGGATGATAGACAGCAAGTACGATTGAAATTCAGAAAATGAAAATATCAAACAGGCTAAAGTAACCAATGAATGTTTACCTAGGATTGAATGAAGACCCCACCTCTCCACCAAAGGAAGAAGGGATTTTAATTAGTGTAAAGATTAGATAGAAGCCTATAACAATAGGGATGATATTGCAGATATTAGAGCACCTAAATGTCTTATCAAGTGCCTTGGAGTACTTGTTTTTTTTATAGTGGTGTGGTGGGGGATGTGGGAACAATTCATCCTGAGTAGATCCTGGAAGCATGTAAAGGCCAGGTTATCAGGAAGGTTCTCACTGTGGACCTATCAGAAGTGTCTTTTAGCCAATCTCCTCAATTTTCATAAGGAACCCATTGTGTATCATTCTGTCTAAAATTTAGTATATTCCAACAATATATATTAAGAAGGATGAAAACCAAATTCATTCTTAATCTTCATGTTCCTGGGCTAGAATTTTTGAAAAAATAATGGTAGAATTTGAAATAATTTTATGACACTTTATTCTTTTGCTAATGAAAATGAATATCTGTATGTATATCTGTATCTACATGTACATCTACATCTATATATCTGTATGACAAAAAAAAACCCAGTCTTTTGTTTACCAAAGCACCATTTCCAAAAACGATAGAATTCTAGAACTGGAAAAGACATATTAAGTTATGTTGTAACAAGCATATAATTTACAGGTTAGAGTTCTAATATGTTAATCCTTTATGATGCATGAAATAGAGCTATTATTTTTGAAAGCTCATGGAAGAGAAAAAAAACCTGACCTTTTTTTTTTTAAGATTTTATTTATTTATTTGTCAGAGAAAAAGAGAGCACAGTACACAGAGTGGCAGGCAGAGGGAGAGAGAGAAGCAGGCTTTCTGCTGAACAGGGAGCCTGATGCGTGGCTTGATTCCAGGACCCTGGGATCATGACCTGAGCTGAAGGCAGTCGCTTAAGGAACTGAGCCACACAGGTGCCCCAAAACCTGACCTTCTGACTACTAATGACTTCCTATCTCAGAGATTGCAAGATTCCACATACCAAGGAACTTAATCAGTAATGAATTATTTTCAACTTTAGTCTCTGCCAATTTTATGCAGAGGTATATTGGCCAACTACTGTGTGTGTGTCTGTGCTTCTCCGTGTAGGTAGGTATGTCTCCTTGTTTCTGTCTCTCTGTTTCATGTGCACACACACATACCTATACATACTCATATAAACATAGTAAACATATACATATACAAATATATGTGTGTCTATAACATATTTGCATATGTATATATGAGAATATATATCTGTAAGTGAGTATAAAAAAGAGAAACAAAATTTAGGACATTAATGGTTTATCAGATAAGTCATCTATATAAAATCTAAACCTATCTGTATTTGAATTAATATTTTTCTTTCTTCTTTAATTTATTCTCCCAAACCTGTGTTTTGTTATTAAAGAAAAAAAATGTTAAATTCCCATAAATCTAAACATGTGGAGGAAAGTTATCATAATACTTTATCTTCCAGGCCAAGAAATAGGACTAAGTTAGCACTTTTCTGTGGGCTGGGATTGTTTGCAATAGCAAAACTGATCCACATGTCCTTTCAGCTCCATGCTCTATACAAATATTTCTTGATTTCCTTAAACCCTGCTGAACTGGCATAGATGCTTAGGTATTTAGAATCATTTTTGCTTTCTTCATCAAGATTCATGGTTTTAAATCCCCAGGACTCGCTTGAATATGGTGGATTTATTCTCTAGGTCTCTGCCTAGTATGTTGAGAAGAGATGAAATGGCATTGACCTTTTGGGAAAAGGAAAGAGTACACAGTCTCCTTTGAGCAGCAAGGCCCTAGGGACCCATACACACCACAGTGACTCTAATTAAGTTCAGACTATTAAAAAAAAAAGGAGAAAAAGGAGAAGAACTAGAGAAATATAAATAAAACCCTTTGGTATTTTTGCAGAGAGAACACGATGAACAAATAAGTTTATAGTATCATGGTAGAAATTATGTCAACACAGTAGAACTTCTAAATTATTTTTCCTCAGCAAAAATGTACAGGAAAAAATAAAAGAGGAAAAGAAGAGAGTTTAAACTTATATTCATACTTTATTAAAATAATTAGGCACCATCCATTAGAGTTCTTAGCCCATGGGAAGCAATTTTATTTCAGAATGTGCTTTGCTGTTGATAATAAAAATTGTGTCAACAATATTAAAGGAATAATCATGCAATGAGGCTCTCAGAGACTACTCTGAATTTTTTAAAAGTCAAATGATGTTGCTTGCTTCTGTTAGATAACCTCAGTAGCCTGGATGTCTATCAAATTCTAGAAAGGTTGGTGGCAAATTACTTAAGCGCACCATCTGCCAATTATACAAACAATGTTTTCAAGACGATATAATTTCTCTGGGTATAGGTTATCAGAGCTAAGGAAACAGCACACCCATGGTGTTGTCAACAGACCATCAATTTGTGCTCTGCCTATTGGGGGAGGGATGAAGATGAAGAGCTATCAGGCAGGTGAGGCCCAGGAGATCAATATTCTACTGTCTTGGCTCATACAAACCTCAGTTTCCTTAAGTGACAGGTAGGATTTGTACTACGGTTAAGCAGGTTAAAAGTTTGAAGTGCTGAAGGAAAAACATTTTAAAGTTGTGATTTTTTAGCACATAGATTTTTCAGGTAGTGAGAAGGAGAGGTTATGATCGGTACCAATTAAGTCTCTGAGCCCTCTGTTGTCCCTAGATGTTCCACATGTGTTTTATTGCATTTAATATTTTCAACAAGGTGGTATATGTTATTGTCTCCATCTTAAGAATGAGGAAACTCAGCCACAAATTGTTTGCATCACTACGAATAGTGTAAGAATTCAAACTTAAAGCCCTTTCCAGTGTCAGCTGTCCAGTGTGACACTGTCCAGTGTTAGCTGGCATGTTACAGTCTCCCTGGAAGCATGCATGCTAACAAAAAGTGAATACTCATACCAACAATTAGGCTAGATTTTTCTCCCTGAAGCCAAGCTCTATGTTAGCTTGGACTAGGATGACCAACTCTCTGAGAGTCATGCACACATAGCCAAAAGCAAACACTAATGACAGAAATAGATGAGTTTTCCATGGTCTAAGCATTTTGTTTTTTGAAAGGAATCTGTGAAAAAAAAATCATCGTTTAACTTGGCCAGAATCAATAAGAAAACCATTAGCAGAGTCATATTGAAATCACTATTCTTAACTTTCAGAGATCAGTGTGAAAACTTGGCTCTTGTTGCTGTTTGTATCATCAAAAAATACTGGGCACCTGGGTGGCTCAGTGGGTTAAAGCCTCTGCCTTCGGCTCAGGTCATGATCTCAGCGTCCTGGGTTCAAGGCCCAAATCGGGCTTCCTGCTCAGCAGGGAGCTTGCTTCCTCCTCTCTCTCTGCCTGCCTCTCTACCTACTTGTGATCTCTCTCTGTGTGTCAAATAAATAAAAAATCTTTAAAAAAATAATATTAAACATTACTAACTTCCTATGATGTGTGATATATGTTTCTGTACACAGTGGTATTATTGGGCATAACCAAATGCATCTGATATTTTAGGAGAACAGAGCAGTCAGCTGTACAGAAAGATCTTAAATATTATTTTAATATATGTATTTTTCCTGTAATGTTAAATCCACATAGTCCTACTGTATATCTTAAATAATGGCACAAATTGTTTAAGTTACTAAAACCTCATCCTGACTTTTTGTTGATCATTTGACTTATACTAGCCTCATAATAGGATAGGAAGAGAAATATGCCCTTCCTTGGGAAAGTCCTGCAGTGTTATGAAAATAAGAATATGGCAGAGGTTGTAAGTTAACTTTGAAAGTGGACTGATAAACTTTGAATTATTTATCTGTGAAATTCAAAACGTGTGGGTCACTGCTTGTTGGACAACTCTGCTAAATTTTTAGTTCAGTATCACTGAGCATTGTACTCAGTGATTTGGAGAAATTAAAAGGTAAGATTTCTCTTACTGGAAATAAGTCATAGCTGGCTTTGCATGTCTCTATTTTGGTCTGGCATACACATTTACTGGAAGGCCTAATAGCAATCCCTAAAGAAGTTCAGAATAAGGAAATGATGTGCTATTATTTCCATTTCAGATATTGGTCTAAATGGCATGATAATGATAACTTGATGCCATGAGTGTGTGTGTGTGTGTGTGTGTGTGTGTACGTGCGCACGCACATGTGTGTGCACACACACTTGTATTATAGACAAACAACCACTATCTGTAGGTATGTGATATATCAATATATATATTTCAAGGAGGCATCTGTGTATGCATTTCACAATATCATGGTCTCAATATTATATCTACATAGGAAAGAAAACAAAAAAAATAACCTTTTGAAAATTTGGACAAATCAGTAATCATATACAGTTTCAAATTTTTAAAAAGAGGTTAATTTTATTGGTTTAAGTTTTGATATTGGGTTTTATTTAAAATAGTTCTGCCCACATAGAATCATAAAAAACAGTTATAGTCAGAGAATTGCTTGCTGCTTAATGGTCCCTCAGTCCATGTCATCACCATCTGGACTATGTGAATAGTCAAGTGAAGGGCGCCTCTTAACATGTAACATGTCATTTGCCTGGTTTCTTGGGCCAATTTGGTGTAAACTGACATTTTTCCTACCAACACTTCCCTCCACAAAATAAATATGTCTAGAAAGAGCCAGAGTCATAGATCTCTAAATTTCTAAAGAAATTTCCTTTTGTTGTGGTTCCTGCAAAAGCTTAGGTTTATACTTACAAGTTTACTTCAGCTTCTTCGAGCTCTTGGCCCTTTAGAAATAAACAGGCTTGGACAGAAGTAATCAACAAGTCATCTAAGAGAAGAGAAAGAGAAGGATGAAACAAAAAGATTCAAGGCCATTTCTTCATATGTTCACAACCCATTCTCCTCCATGGTCTTTCATGTGTTTTGACTATGTGAAGACTACTGATAAATTCTAACGGAATCACCACTTAAAGAATTTGTTCTAGAGGAAATCCGGGTTTAAACATCTCATAGAAGTGATCTATAGTCATATTTCATGTAACACAATTTCATGAATTTTATTAGGTTTCTAAGATCCTTCTCTTAACAGGTAATTATAATAGGGTGTTTTAACTCCTCAAAATGAGTTTTGGGGTGTGGTAAATTAGGTAAAATTAGGAAGTTGAAGGAAGTCCTAGACCGAAGACTCAATTTTATGTTTGCCACAAAATCAAAGTTTTCTAAGTATTCTGAGTGTCATTCCTAAATTTCACAGCACATTATAATTCTGTCACCCATGTAAGAGCAACCTACTATGTGACACGCAGTGATCCTGCGTATTACTAGCAAGACAATGTTATAATTTTGCAAACAGGAAAATGGTGAGACACTGTAACCTAGCTGCCCCTGGAGCTCATGAATAAAGAATGGACTAGGCGCGCCTGGGTGGCACAGTGAGTTAAGCATGTGACTTGGTTTTTGTTTCAGGTCATGATTTCCGGATCATGGGATCAAGCCACACTTGGGCTCCATGCTCAAGGCAGAGTCTGCTCAGGATTCTCTCTCCTTCTCTCTCTGCCCCTCCCATTCATGTGCTCTCTCTCTTTCTGTCTCTCCCTCTCAAAAAATTAATAAAATAAATCTTTAAAAAAATCTAAAATACAAACAAACGACAAACAAAAAATAAGAATGGACTAAACTCAGCTTATCTGACACTGGGACCCATGCCCTTCCCAAGACACCAGGTATGCTTTCATGATGTTGGAGCTCCAGGCAAGTATAGCATTCAGAATCCATTCCTTCTGCACTAGAAAAGAGTAACTGAAGGCATGTCTACTGGCATGGGAATGGCATTCTCAAGGGCGTGTAGTTAAAACATAAATACATCAATCTCTGCTCCTTTGTCCATTCGCCTCTTTAGATCTTAATTCAAGGTCGAATTTCAGTTCATGTAATCTTTTTTTTTAAGATTTTATTTATTTATTTATTTGAGGAAGAGAGAGAGAGAGAGTGCAAGCAGTGGGGAGATGGAGAAGCAAGCTCCCCCTCAGTGGGGAGCACAAGCGAGGGCTCCAACCCAGGACCCCCGGATCAGGACCTCCGCCAAAGGCAGAAGCTTAACCTTTGAACGACCCAGGCACTCCTCAGACCGCTTAATCTTTAAATTTTCTCATCTCTAAGAGCTCACGCAGCCTGTGTTAAACAGTCTACAACATCTGTCATATCCCAAAGACTGTTTTATAGTGCTTTGTTGTTTCAGTTAAGGAGTGATTGTCTTTAGAGTTACAAGCTCTTTACTAAATGTCCTTTACATATCCCAACCCACCCAAGCTCCCACAGTGGGTATACAATAGGCACATAATAAATGTAATTGGCATTATTTATGTATCTTATGGAATATATTTTTGACAATTTTATAATTTTATAAAATATTTATTACTGTTGAAAAAGGAATAGATATAGGAAAAATAATTTCTTGTCAATAGCTAGTGATGCCTAGATGAGTCATACAAGTTTTCAAGGCCTCAGTTTTCTTTTATATTTCTTATCTTTATTGCCAGTATTAGTATAATCAGTCCATTTGATTTTTCCCATTGAATAATTCCCATTTGATTCCTTTAATAAAGGGGGTGAGGGGAATCCAAAGGGAGAAAAATCCAAATGCTTTCCAGAATGTTCGTCATATATTAGAACAGTTCCTAAGGCTATGCTTATTTAATTCTGGGTGCTGTGTGAATGCAAAATGAGGGACAAATGAGCTCATTATTTTGTGTTTCTGGTTCCACTTAGGTACATGGGAACCACAATATGTTTGGACTATAGTGTAGAAATTAAATAAAATAACATAATTCAAAAACAACTGATATCGAGACTTAAAATTTACTCAGTTCTTAGTTCTTTTATAGGATAAGATCAGTGAAGAAATTAAAGACTTTTTCTTTGTATTTCTGTGTCCACATGTGTTAAGTTCTTTCTTTCTGATTTTTCTTCTCATGGGTATAATTATTTATGTGGTTGCTCCTTGACTGTTCCATAGCTTATTTTTCACCAACTTTGATACATGTAACATTCCTTATTTTTAGCTATTTAGTTTTTTATATATGTTGGTCTCCTTTCTAGATAATTAATCTACATGAATTAAAACTCACCTAAATGTCTCTATGGTATCCTCCCTTGGTCAAATTTTTTGGTGGTTATTGCTCTTGTCTGCTAATCCTTCAGAAAGATTGCTTTCCAAAATTCTGTATCCATGAGAACAATAATTAAATTTTCTTTATATAAAAGAGTAGCACTACACATATCTTATGCACCTATAAAGCGTGGCTTTCTTCTATCTTGCCATTCATTTTTCTAACAAAACACTTGGCAATTAATTTGATCTACTATGATTTACTACTGTTAAAAATTTCAGTTCAAATTCAGCACCACCCTGTGATGCTTTTTTTGCACTTGGAACAAGTACCCTGTTATACACTCTCAAAGGAAATCTTTTAGTCCATTATCATGTGCAATGCCTGCAAAAAAATAGACCACCATTCTCTTCTTTTTCTAAAACACTAAGAGTGTTTTAGAACCAGTGAAATAACCCAGTGAAGTTGCTTTCTTAGTTAACACCTTTATGGCAACACCAACACACAAAGGAAGGCTTTGTCTTGGGGGTCCCTAATTCCATACTTGTCTAGTCAGTGACCTCCATATCCCTACCTCCATATTTAGCTTTCCTGTTTCAAATTTTTAGTGTTGTCTACGTCTCTGGAGTGAACTGAGTATTTTTATCCTCTAACTAAATGATAATTAGGATTTTCCATAACATGTGATTGAGAAGTCTTAATGACATTTGCATCTTTTTTTGTGTATTTAAAATGCCAACAGATCGTATTTAGGTACTCTCTTTCCATTTTCATCAAAATATATATTGAACTGCAGTTTAAATTATTTTTCTTTTCTTATTTCTTCTTTCCTTTATTTCTCTCTTTGCCTATCTTCCATTCTCTCTCCCTCTCTTGTCCTTTCTTACTTTGTCCTCTTTCTTTCCATGAAAGACTATGTGTTTGTGTGTGCTTGTCTGTGTGTGCATTTTCATCAAGGCAACAGAGACATAAAGATTAAATCAGAATAGATTCAAGCGTAGAGGAATGAGCTGATGCCCAGTCCCTTGAGTCTTTTTATTAAGGTATATTATGCATTTAAATTTTTTTCCCATTTCAGTTATTGCTGAGTTTCTTGAGTTCAAGTGCTGATCCTTCATACAACCTTTGTAATAGAGTAGATGGGAATTTACAAAGTGGGTTTGGAATGTATTTCATGTAAAGGGATTAAACATTTTTCAAAGAGCCAAAAACTCATATAATCTCTCTTGAACTGTAGCTGGAGATTTTTTTTTCCAAATTAATTCCCATTTTAAAAAAACCTCTCAAGGAAATTCCAAAGTACCCATTTATCCTCTAGTATTTCTGGAAGAGGATTAAGAATATGAAGGGAATAAATGAAATTTAGCCACTCCATAAAAAAACATAGCTTGGATGTTTTTCTCACAGCATAACAACACACACACACACACACACACACACACACACACACACACACACACCACAGGGTAACATTTAATTTCACAAACTTCCTCTTAAAAGCAAACTCAAAAATTTTTACTTTCACTTAACCATTATGAAAGACTTTTCAACCTGCAGGACTTTCTCCTATTTTTTTTTTTAAATCACCTAGAGCTGGACATTGTCTGAGACTAAACGAATACTTTAAGCAGCAAAGCCAGACATTTCTTACTCCACTTCCTGAAAACTCAGACTTCATGAAGATTTGGCTTTCATTCCTTCTACCCTTGGTGAAGTTCCAAAACTTTTAGATTTATATCTCTCATTGAAGACAAAGTAGCAGCATATCAGATTTTTCTTCTCTAGAGAAGAACAGTTTCTAATTAGGGGCTTTGCAACTATAAACCACTTGGAAAAATATTTAGGCCAACTCCTACAACTCTTGGCATTTTTCCTTCTGTTGAGATCAGGCTTCCTCACTTAAGGAGAATAAACACTATCTCTGCTCATGAGTGAAGCTGGCTCTGCTCCAAGCCCTGGGACTTCCAACTCCCTCACTATAAAATGTGACCCCAGTCACAGTCTTCCCAAGAATGCTTTGCTATCTTGATCAAATATTCTCATATGTGTCAGGGTCGTCAACAGGGACATATATCTCAATTCTGGCTCTCTGTACTATCTCCCTTATCTAGAAATGTGGAAGAGGCCATTCTAGCTTATCCTCAACTGGGGTTTAATATTTTCCTTGAAAAAGCCAATTGTGTTTATAGATGTAGAAAAGGTTTTATAGGTTTAGAGAAGAGATAATGATAATGATAGTTGACATTTATTGATCACTTGTCCTGTGCCAGCCACTGAATTAAATGGGTATAGCAATCTATCTTTCATTTGAATGCACCCAACAGCCCTATAAATTAGATGCTATCCTTCTCATTTTCTAGAGAACATTTAGACTTACAGAGTTTAAGAAATTATCCCAAAGTTTCCCAATAAGAGGAGGGTAGATTAGAATTCAAAAACAAATTGGTGGGCGTCTGGGTGGCTCAGTGGGTTAAAGCCTCTGCCTTTGGCTCAGGTCATGATCTCAGGGTCCTGGGATCGAGGCCCACATCGGGCTCTCTGCTCAGCAGGGAGCCTGCTTCCTTCTCTCTCTCTGCCTGCCTCTCTGCCTACTTGTGATCTCTCTCTCTCTGTGTCAAATAAATAAATAAATCTTAAAAAAAAATTGGTTTGGTTTTAGAAGGTTTAACCTTAACCATGACATCATATAATTGAATCACAAATATATTTGCTTTGCAATATCTGAGCTCATATAGATTCAACCTCAGTCAACCTAAAAAATGATACGAGAGGAAAATATGAACTAATTTTGAAAAATATTGTCCTCACTGACACTGAATCCATTTAAAAGGCCAAAATAGCTATTAAAGGAAAATAATAAATGGATTTAACTTGGGAATGTTTCAGGGAATTCTCCAGAGAATCAGTGAATATATTCCATATTAAAAAATATAACACTATTACTTTTTATGATAAGACAATATCATTAAGCAAAATATTTGAAATTATTTTAAGACTATCTGACACAAATATGAAGACTTACAGTCATCTCATTGTTGTCTGCCAAATTTATGATGAAACATAGAGTGGGAAACTACCCCCTCTCCTATACAAAAATATAAAAAATTTCAAGATACAGGGAAAATAATCTATTTTTAAAAAATATTTTCAAAGGAACCACTTATATGAAATCAACATTGCTTAGAAGCATAAAAGGTCAAAAGAATAGTTTCTGAACCACAATTTTCCTGGGGAATGAGATTAGGGTTTCCACATTACTGTCTTAAATAGGACAGAATGCCCAGGAAATGGCAGACATGTTCTTAGTCTTTTTCTCTTCACAATTTCCATCTTAGTTTGGAAATTTTCCATTCCTTTCTGTGAAAACTTTAAGATCCATTAGAGAGCATCTGATATTATAAGCACTTAGCAGCTATGAAGAGTGAAATTATCTCCATCCATCAACTCATATACAAAGCAGTAACTCCCATTAGAAGACAGTGCAAAAAAAATAGATCAAAACAAATCTACTACAGAGATGGAATCCAGGTGACAAATAGGGTTTCCTTCCTTTGTACATCAGAGTTACAACGGATTGACCAATGTCCACCACCAACTCCCTAAAGGCCACTATTATAACCAATTGATCAAGCAGATCTGTATCAAGAAGGGTTGAAATTATTACTTAATAGAGTAAAGGAAAGAACCAATTGAGGGAGCCTTAGAAGTGTCTCCTAAAGGAAGAGACAAGAGATAAATACTTATAGGCTTTTAAAGTCTGTGTTCTAGTGGTTTAGGGCAGGTTTTCCGATATAGAGATCAAATTGGGATTGGTCGACATTCTTGAAATAAGAGTTTAAAACAGGACAGTGGGGTGAATGTTGAAAAGTGATCTCATAAATAAGCATTGGCCTACTGGAGGCATTTTTTGTCTTTGGAAAGGGACTAATTACCTGGATGAATAATATGGTATCTTGAAAAGGGGGCTAGTTGAGTAGTATATTATTTAAGTAAGTTCATTTTCAGAAGTTCTTGAAGCAGCCAATGAAATTATTGTTCTGAGAAAGGCTTTGTAAAAGTCTTAACTTTTTGGCAAAAGTTTCAGGAGCAAAGAGCAATGTCAAGTTGCTATGAGTGGCCTGTCTTAGTCAATCTGGCCTACTACACAAAAATAGACTGAGTGATATAAAAAATAGAAAAAAATTCTCATAGTTCTGAAGCCTGGGAATTCCAAGATGAAGGTATTAGGTGATTTTTTTTTTTTAAGATTTTGTTTTCATTTGAGAGAGAGAGAGAGAGCACAAGAGTGAGGAGGGTCAGAGGGAGAAGCAGACTCCCTACTGAACAGGGAGCCAGATGCTGGACTGGATCCAGGAACTCCAGGATCATGACCTGAGCTGAAGGCAGTCACTTAACCAACTGAGCCACCAGGCGCCCCAGGTATTAGGTGATTTGCTCCCTAATGAGTCCTCTCCCTGGTTTGTTGACTGATACCTTCTTGCTTTGTGCTTCATCTTTACATTTCACCAGTCCCTTTTTATAACATTAATCCATTCACGAGAGCTTCACCCACCTAATGACCTCCCAAAGGCCCACCTCCAAAAACCATCACATTGGGAACTAGAGTTTCAACCCATGTATTTGGAGGAAGACAAATTTCAGTCCATAGCATAACCTTGATTCTTAGCCCGATAGCTGAGTTATGGGACTACGGCCTTGGCTCACAACTTAATATCTCACAATGACTCTATTTTTACATTTGAAACATTTTAAAGATTATAGCTAGACTCCCAAGAAAAAAGAAGACAATCTAAAAAAAACAAACAAGCAAATAAAAACCAGAAACAATCCGATAATGACAATAAATACTTGTTGACTTTTAACGATTCTCTTCAAAGGCATTCTCCCAATAAACTACTTAATCTTTACAAAAAGTAATGGGTCAAGTACTATTAGAATCCTCACTTTAAAAAATGAAAGATATGACTTACAGAAAACGTAAATAATGCTCCCGTGCTCGGTAACTAAAATGCTCCAGAACTAGAATTATATCTAGGACCCCTGGCTCCAAACCACACATCTATTCAGATACCGAAAATGTTATTTGGGTGTTCCAAACCCCAATATTGATACAATAAGAGCAAAGGATATGTTTAAATAGCTTAAAAATATTAAACTCTGTTATGATTCATTTGATGCAAATATACTCCCACAATTCTCTTGCCAATAAGTTTCACACGTTAGCTATTCGTTATTCTTAAAATTTACACATTTAGCACAATTGATAAACTGCTAATCATGTTAAAGAAGGATAATAAATCAAGGCATAAACCAAACAGAATCAATTTCATTACTCTCGCAGACTATCAAACATGTTTTCCTCAGGAATACTCGGTTTGAGTGAAAGACCCCAGAGTCCGATTCTTTCATTTTTTGTAACTCATCCATAATGATGGTAGAGGTAAGGAGAGCAGGTGTGTGTGAAATCACAACTCCTTATCATGTACACTTTATAAAAATAAAATGAATATTCACAATTGACTGTTAGGGCCAATCCAAAACAATGTGAAATATTTATTGATACCAAAGAGTCCTTTCAAAAAGTGGGGGGTATCTATCTGCATAAAAAAATTTGGGGTGGCTGAATTTCAAAAATAGTGAATAAATAGACTTTATTACCCTAGATAAATTGTAATTTTTATTTATTTATTTGTTTATTTTTAAAGATTTTATTTATTTATTCATCAGAGAGAGAGAGCATAAGCAGGCAGAGTGGCAGGCAGAGGCAGAGGGAGAAGTAGGCTCCTTGTTGAGCAAGGAGCCCGATGCGGGACTGGATCCCAGGACCCTGGGGTCATGACCTGAGCCAAAGGCAGCTGTTTAACCAAATGAACCACCTAGGCATCCCAAATTGCAATTTTTAATTTCATAATTCAGATGACTACTAATAAAGTATTCTTAAACACATATCAAATGTCTTCATTTCTTATTTCATTTTCTCATAAGATCTGAAAAATGCCTTTTTTTTCCTGACCTTTCCTCACACATGCTCTCAGGTGAAAATTTTGAGATCCATCATCTGATACCCAAACATATAGCTCAGTGTTTGAGAGAATAGAAACTTAGTGCAAAATATTTCAAAGTTATTTAGGTTCAGTCTTTGAGAAACAGGAATGATGAACCAAGGTTTTCCCAAAATTTCAGGTTTTGACTGCCTCAAATTTCCCATTGTTATTTCACAGTGAAATTGTGCATAGTGTCTTACCATGACCTATGGAAGATTAATTTGTACAAACTTGAACATGCTAAGTTTGAAAAACTTTATCACCTTTATATAGGGTGACTTAAAAAATTCTATGATAACAAGGCTTGCCAGTATTTCTATATTTATTAACAAACAAAGTTATTAAGTTAAATTGAATTTTTAAAGGTAAAATTATATTAACAAACTCCTAATAAGATAACTAATTTTATTTTTTAAGTTCTTATTTCAATTTCAGTTAGTTAACATACAGCGTAATATTAGTTTCTGATGACTATTCTGTGACTCAACACTTATATACAATACTCTGTGCTCATTACAACAACTACACTTCTTAACCCCTATCACCTATTTAAACCATCAAAAGAAACAATCAACAAAACTAAAAGGCAATCTATAGAATGGGAGAAGATATTTTCAAATGGCATGTCTGATAAAGGGTTAGTATCCAAAATATATAAAGAACTTTTAAGAGTCAACACCCAAAAAATGAATAATCCAATTAAAAAATAGGCAGAAGACATGAATAGACATTTTTCCAAAGAAGACATCCAGATGGTTAATCAACACATGAAAAGATGCTCAACATCTTTCATCATCAGGGAAATACAAATCAAAACTACAATGAAATACCACCTCGCACCTGTCAGAATGTCTAAAATCAACAACACAAGAAGCAGCGGGTGTTGGCAAAGATGTTGGGAGAAAGGGGAACTCTATTGCACTGTTGGTGGGAATACAAACTGGTGCAGCCTCTCTGGAAAACAGTATGGAGCTTCCTCAAAAAGTTAAACATAGAACTACCCTATGATTGAGCAGTTGCACTACTAAGTGTTTACCCAAAGAATACAAAAATACTAATTCAAAGAGATACATGTTCCCTAATGCTTATAACAGCATTATCTATAAGAGCCAAGACATAATAGCCCAGTGTCTGTGGAATGATGAATGGATAAAGGAGGTGTGAGAATATTACTCCTCCATAAAATGGAGTGAAATCTTGCCATTTGCAACAACGTGAATGGAGATACAGAGTATTATGCCAAACAAAATAAGTTAGAGAAAAACAAATACCATGTGATTTCACCTATATGTAGAATTTAAGAAACAAAAAAAAAAAAGATCATGGGGTAAAAAAAGAGAGCGCGCGGCAAACCATGAAACAGACTCTTAACTATAGAGAACAAATGATGGTTATCAGAAGCCAGGTATTTGTTGTTGTTGTTGTTGTTTTTAAATCAGTTAAGGTCATCTAGCCAACTCAGACCACATTTTAAGAGGCATGGTTGGTAAGTGATCAAGGACTACACACGAAAGGAAAAAAAATAAAAGAGGAAAATTTCAGGACTAGAGGGAAATTGAATATGAACAATTGCATTTGGATGTCATGGAAAAAAAATTTCATGGGGAATTTTAAAGTAAAAGGTAGAGAGGTAAAGAGAAATGAGATACAAATGTCTATGGTTTTCTAGATAATGTGTATTAACACAATGCTTTTCTCTTTTAACGCTAAAACGTACTGATTAAAACAAAAACAGAGAAACTGCACAAACCAAGCCTCAGTTATTCATGAAAAGCAGAAACGTCAACCAGCCCAACATCAATCAGATTCAAATACATAATTTATTCTACCCCAAGCTGTCTGTATCATCCTTAGTGCGCAGACACTGCCAATCAACAAAGCTAATAATGATCTAAGAACAGCACAAAACACAAGATTAACCTGACTGATTGAATTTTGACTGATAAATCCAATCATGATAATTCATTATTATTCTCAAGTCAATAAGCCAGAATTAATTTGTAATCTTTCTAAACCTTGTGTAAATGTAATTGGCTCAGATGTCTTTGCTTGAAGGCAAAAAGTTTTATAGATGACCATTACTAGAAATTATATTTAATTAATATCTCTGACAATTTCTATTAGTAAATTAAAGGATAAGTATAAGCATCAAGCTGGTAATATATATGAGTATGTGTACAATTATATACTATAAATAAGCCTGAATTCTGTCCTTGCTATAATCAAATATAAAAATTTAGGGAAGTGAAGGGAAGTGAAAATTTGAACCACTTGAAGTATGACTTGCCATTCTCTGATTGTTTGGACATGAGACATATTTAGAGTACTATTAAAAGAAATCAGTGCACATTTGTTTGTAATCACGAGAAAAGTCTAGTAGTTGAAAAGGACACAATATAACAGTATGGTATAAAAATCTATTCAAACATATGCAAATACTGAAGAGAATGATGGAGGAAATGCTATTTCTTGCTTTAAGAACATATTGATACTAGATCCTAAACACATTAGCTTGAAAATAAATTATTTCAAGTGGCTGTTATCAAGCAGCACTTATCAGTAAAAATTAGCAAACAAACAAACAAAAATCATTTACACAGTTTGCAATGAATGAATGTGCTCTAATGTAGTTTGTAGGAAATTAAGATGATAATTTAAAGATATTAATATGTTAATTTAACTTATTTAGTAACTATTATCATGTCAAGGGAAAAAAGAAGTACATGGTGAATTGTTTAATTTTTTTTTCCTCTTTCCCTCTTTTCCAAACAGTATTCTAAATTTTTGTCATGGCAGACTAATGAAGATAAATGAAACTCAATTCTGGGACTTTTCTCCCTGGTGGTCTAGTGGTTAGGATTCGGCGCTCTCTCAATTCTGGGACTTTTCTTAAGCTACTGAAGGAGGCAACTTTCTCTTTTCTGCTATGAATGAGGAAGGATACAGTTCTGGGTTCTCTTGGGGTCTAAGGGGGGGAGACTGCTTGAACAAGGAGCTGGCACTGAGGAGGCCATGACAAAAACCAAAGAAAGAAACTAGGTCCAGTTCATACTATTCAAGCCCTCTAGTAAGTTTCACTCTGGGGGGGAGGTGTGGTGGGAGGCTGGGTGGCTCTGTCCCCTCATCAGGCTCCCTGCTCAGATGGGAGTCTGCTTCTCCTTCTCCTTCTGCCCCTCACCCTGCTCGTGCTCTCTCTCTCTCTCTCAAATAAATGAATAAAATCTTTAAAAAAAAAAAAAAGGCTCAACCCAAGCTAGGAGAAACTATGGAATGATTATCTTTCTTTCTTTCTCTTTTCTTTCTTTCTTTCTTTCTTTCTTTCTTTCTTTCTTTCTTTCTTTCTTTCTTTCTTTTCTTTCTCTCTCTCTCTGTTTCTTTCTTTCTTTCTTTCTTTCTTCTCTCCTGTTATAAACACTCATTATTTTAATCAAGCTCACAAAATGATGAATCATGAAACTTAGATGTTTAACACTGGCCTTTGATTAATGTTCTTCTTTACAGGTGTTGTGGACTGCAAGTGTCTTCCCAAAATACGTATGCTGAAATCCCACCCCACAGTGTGGCCGTATTGGGAGGTGATTAGTTTGTGAGAATAGATCCCTCATGAATGTGTTAGTTTCCTTACAAAAGAGACCTCAGAGAAATCCTGTGCCCCTTCTGCCATGTAGGGACATAACAAGAAGAGAGGCCATTTATAAACCAAAAAACAAGTTCTCATCTGGACACCAAATCTGTTGGCCCCTTGAGTTTTGACTTTCCAGTCTCCAGAACTGTGAGACATAAATTTCCGTTGTTGAAGCTACCCAATCTATGCTATTTTTGTTATAGCAACCTGAACCAACTAAGATAATGTGTTTGATTTCACATGGAGCTCCTGGGTTGTTTAGTAAGTTAAGCCTCCACCTCTTAATTTCCATTCAGGTCATGATCTCAGGGTTGTGAGATTGAGCCCTATGTTGGGCTCTGGGCTGGGCATGGAGCCTCCTTAAGATTTTCTCTCCCTTTCCTTCTGCTTCTACCCCCGTTCTCACTTTCTAAAAGAAGAGGAAGAAGGAGAAGAAGAAGAAGAAGAAGAAGAAGAAGAAGAAGAAGAAGAAGAAGAAGAAGAAGAAGAAGAAGAAGAAGAAGAAGAAGAAG
>LNAC01000055.1:2880525-3072351 GCA_002007465.1 Ailurus styani | reverse complement strand
TTTTTTTTTTTTTTTAAGATTTTATTTATTTACTTGACAGAGAGAGAGATCACAAGTAGGCAGAGAGGCAGGTAGAGAGAGAGGAGGAAGCAGGCTCCATGCTGAGCATGAAGCCCGATGCGGGCCTCGATCCCAGGACCCTGAGATCATGACCTGAGTGGAAGGCAGAGGCTTTAACCCACTGAGCCACCCAGGCGCCCATACACATCTGACTCTTGATTGCAGATCAGGTCATGATCTCAGAGTTGTGAGATCGAGCCCCACTTAGGGCTCCTCACTGGGTGTGAAGCCTGCTTAAAATTCTCTTTCTCCCTCTTCCTTTTGCCCCACTCCTCCCTTGCTCTCTAAGTTAATTAACTAAATTAAAAAAATAATAATTTGCCAGCAGAATATCACCCAACAGAGTACTGAATGAGATCTAAAAATACTGTCACTTAATATTTTCATCATGCATTATGGTTACAAAGCTGCTTCCAACATTATCATTTCACTCATGCAACATCACACTGAGGTGGTTTTATTATTCCCACTTTAAAGATGGGGAAAATTGAGGCTTTTTTATTTTAGTCACTAAATTTTGGTGGGGTAATTTGAAGGTATTTGGTTTAGATATTTTTGTCTCCAGTATGTTGATAAATCTAGGTGATACTCTATTGGCTTTCTGCAGGACCCCTCATGATACAGAGGCACAAGTAAACTTATATTTACAAGAATGTATCCATATTAATCTTAAGTATGGACTAGTTCTTTTCCTTTGGACACTCTGGATTTCAATCCCTTTTTCAGAAAACTCAGGAATAAAATATAATTAAAATGAAGATTTTAATTATATGAGATAACATAAGATTTGTGAACAAGTATTACATATTTCAGAGTGACTTATAATCTTGAAAGATACTTGCAAACATCCTATAAAAAGAATAAGAGCACATGGGCCCCCAAATACATCTGATCAGGCCAACTACACCAGTCCCATCATTTCTTACACTTCTTTTATCCCTGTGGCTCTCAGGAGTCCAAGCCTTCGTGGTCACCAGTTTTCATCTGATTTCTCTTCCGTCTAATAGCCATTATATATCTCTAAACCAGTCTGTAGTCCACTGCATTGTTAATAACTCTAACTATGCAATGAATGGGTGCCATTCCATGACGATCTCATCTCAGGGCTTTCCAACCATTCATACGACTTTAACTGAAAGCTGGCTGTCTGCTTGAGCATACTTCCCCTGTAGACTTTGGAGGCAGGGGCTTGTGCTATTGTTGTTGTTGTTGTGAGCTTTAAATAGGCTTTATTATTTAGAGAACTTTTAGGTTCACAGCAAAACTGAATGGAAGGTGTAGAGATGCGTCATCTATCCCCTTCTACCACTCATGTACAACCTCCCCCATTATCAACATCCCTACCAAATGGTACAAATGGTCACAATTGACAAACCTACAATGACCCATTATTGTCACCCAAAGTACACGGTTCACTCTTGGTGCTGTGCATTCTATGATTTGGACAAATACATAAATGACATGTATTCACCATTATAGTATCCTACAGAATATTCTCACTACCCTAAAACTCCTCTTGCCCCATCTAATCATTCCCCCCTCCCCACTTAATTCTTGGAAACCATTGATCTTTTCAGTTTGGCCACAGTGTTTTTCAGTCAGACTTTTCTTACCTCAGGGCCAGATAATTGGAGACATGTTCTTTACTTACAGATCATGGTTCTAGCAGGCTACTTTCCTCCTTGCTTGTAGAAAAAAAGGGTAAACAAAAACCGCAAGTGCTATCTATTGCTATATATTGTGATATATATCTCTTGAATCTTCCACCATGATCTGACCATGAGTTCCATCATCTGCCCCCCGGTAGTCCTACCCATCCTCTTGATGATAACTACCAGCATGTTTGTTTCACAGTGTATTATGCCATGCTTTCTCCCATCTTCATTCTTAGAAATGTCAATATCCAATGTCTTGCTCTCCCAAATTCTCCAGTATTTTTTCATCCCCTATACTCCAAGAACTATACCAATTGCCAAGATAACCACTTAGCCTCCTAGTCTTCACCGATATCTCCTTTCCTTTTAATTCAACAACTGTAATGCCCTCTTTGCTGTAATGCTTCCACATTTTATAGACTGGAGGTAGACAAACGTTTTATTTAACAGGGCACAGAGGAAATATTTCAGTCTCTATAAGCCATAGTTATTAATACAGCTACCCAATTCACCACTGTAGCATGAAGGCACACATATATTTATTACACACATGTAATAAATGAGTATGGTTGTGTGATTTGAAATTGGTGTTTGCAACATTTAACCTGACACCCAGTCACGCTTAATGTATGTTTTATCTAAATCAGTGGCCCATGTCTCCCATGTAGGTATTGAAAGTTAGGTAGGTTTAACTATGGTTGGCCAGGGACAAAAAATGACAGGAGGCCAGGAGTTCAGAATGTTGGTTGAAAACAAAGAAAGCAATTGTAGTAATAGATCATAGGATCTAAGGTACACAAAAGCCTGTGAGTAAGTCAATAAACCTGAGTGGGTTTTATAGTTACAGAGACTTTATTTTCAGAACCAAAAATAGAATGTTATATTTTCATAGCCAGTTGGAAGCTCTTCAAAGAGGGTTCAGACCCTCCCTGCTAGCCTTGGAGAAGCAAGCCATCATGAGTTCAACAGCTGAGAAGAAATGAATGAATTCTGGGATGCCTGGGTGGCTCAGTTGGTTGAGCAGCTGCCTTTGGCTCAGGTCAGATCCCAGGGTCCTGGGATCAAGTCCTGCATTGGGCTTCTTGCTCAGCAGGGAGCCTGCTTCTCCCTCTGCTTCTGCCTGGCACTCTGCCTGCTTGTAATCTCTCTCTGACAAATAAATAAGTAAAATCTTAAAAAAAAAAAGAAAAAAGAAATGAATGAATTCTGCCAGCAGCCGCATGAGCTTGGAAGAGCACCTGGAGTTTCAGATGAGACTGCATCCCCAGCTAGCATCTTGACGGCAGCCTTGTGAGATCCTGAGTAGAGGAACCAGCTAAGCTGTGCTGAGAGTCCTGATCTGTTGGAACTATGAGATGTTAAATATATTTTTTATTCCAGTATAATTACATACATTGTCATATAGGTTTCAGGTATACAATATAATGATTCAACATTTCTGTACACTTCTCAGTGCTCATCAAGGTAAGTATCCACTTAATCCCCTTTATCTATTTCACCCATCCCCCACCCACCTTCCCTCTGACAACCATCAGTTTATTCTCTGTAGTTAAGAGTCTTTTATTGTTGTTACCTGTCTTTTATTTTTCTCCAAGTATTCCTTTGTTTTGTTTCTTAATTGTATGTATGAGTGACATCTGGCATGTCTTTGACTAACTTATTTCACTTAGCCTTATATACCTAAATATATATTGTTTTAAGTGCATACATATGTGTAATATACTATGCAACAGAAGAGGCTAATATCACTGTCAATGCTTCTATAATTAGCTTTATGAACAGAAATACTATTTGAATTGTCTCTTCTGTCCTCATTCCTCTACACTTTCCCACCCTCACTTCACTCTCACCTCCTAGTTCCATGAGAAAAAAAGGAAACTAACAGAGATAAATGATCATCAGTTTGTATCACAAGTTGATAATTCCACCTGTGTTTGAAGACACCTACTTCCCTCTTGAAATGTTCTACTCCTGGAGTTTATCCATCTATAGCAGATGTTTGTGCCTGTATACATATTAACACATGTAATATGTTATCTAATGTATACTAGATACATCATAAGATGTATTGTGAAGATTAGTAAAAAGCAAAACAAACAAAATAAAAACCTAATTTGAAATGAAGCCAGGAAGCCCTGAAGAGGGAGCTCTCAGGCACATATCATTTGTTGCAGAGGGCATAACCAGCAGAAAGAGGGAATTATCTTAACAAGAGAGGACTTCTTTCATATAGGAATTTTATCTCCTGTTTTTAAGAAAAAGAAAGAAGATCCTTCCCTGCCCTAGCAACCATGCCCTAACCACTGCTTACAGCTAATGAGAAATGACCACCATCTCAAACTCTTGTTCTTCTCCAATGAACTTTTGTTCTAATATTTCTCCCAGTTTCCTTCTAAAACCTTCCCTTTGTCTCTTCAGATTTGCCCATGGTTTGCCATAATTTGCTTGTCCTGAATTGCAATTCCTGTGCAATTCCTGAATAAGCTCATTTTGTTAGTAAAATTACTGGCCACATTATTTTTAAGGTTAACATTACATTTCTATTTCTTCAGGGAAAATGTCTGCCTCCACTATGTCCACTCCCACCTAGTATCCCTCTAACATGCATTAGACATCCTTTACCAAACCTACTCTAGACCAGTGCACCAAGGACTTTACTCTTGCTAAACTCAATGGAAAGATTTTTGACTTCATATTGTCATATTCACTTCATTTCTTAGACACATTTGGCCATAAAGACTATCCTTCCTTCTCCACCCTTACATTACCAGTTGTTGAAATAGTCTCTTTTGGGGGGCTCTCATGACATTAAATATCCCTAAGTTTAGTCAATGTTATTAACTTTTGTTACATTTTTCCTCTATACCCAACTTCCAACTTTGGGTGTATGTCTGGGCTCAGTCCTAGGTTCTCTCCTCTTACACTTTCTTTCAGAAGATCTCTTTAATTCTCATGACTTTACTCACCCCAACCCCAGTCCTGATGTTTCAGCTTAGATTCACACTTATGTCTCTCAAGCTGTTTGAAAGTCTATATCTGTCTGTCTCCTGGATATCTCAAAACCATCATGTCAAAATTGACACCCTTACTATACCTCTTACATACACACCCCCAACAATAGAAACAACTGTAAGGACAATTATTGACACTCTTTCATTCTCCCACCTCGGAAAAAAATGGCATCACCCAGGTTACTAAGGACTAAAAAGTAAAATAAAACAAAATTAATCAAATTAAAATAAAATGTTATTAGTATTTAAATAAATAAAAGTGATTTTATTGATTTTTTGTATTTAAATAAATAAGTCGTTTAGAATGTTTCTCTTTCTTCAAGCTCCTTTCTGTTCACTTCAAGAAGGATTTCAGGGGCACCAATGTGGTGCAGTCATTTAAGCATCTGACTCTTGATTTCAGCTCAGGTCTTGATCTCAGGGTCATGAGATCAAGCTCTGCATAGGGCTCTAAGCTCGGTGGGGAGTCTGCTTGAGATTCCCTCTCTCCCTCTCCCTTAGCCCTTCTCCGCATTCACTTGCACTGTCTCTCTCCTCTCTCTCTCTCTCTCTCTCTCTCTCTCTCGCTCAAATAAATAAAGGAATCTTAAAAAAAGAAAAAAAAAGATTTCATATTCATCCAATTCCATTCATCACTGCATCTATCCTGTGATAGCACTGTGATAGCTAGCCTAGACTGACCTTCCTATTTCTACTTGTGTCTATTTGACATCATTTTGATGGGATATTATTTATGAAGATAAAGCCTGAACTTTAACAACAATCTGGGTTCCAATATTGTCCCACTTTCCCCCAAATGCATGCTCATGAGATAATAAAACTCAATGATCATTTCTGAAAATACTCACTGTAACAAAAAATCCACTTAGTAGCCATATAAAATAAAAACTTAAACCCATAAATAATGCATTTACATTACTCACATACATAAATACCTTATTTAATCTTCATTAATAACCTCAATGTGATAAGCATTTTATTTTTCTCATATTAAAGATTAAGAAATGAGCTCAAGTTTATAAATTACCTGCATAAGCATAACAAGGCCTTCTGTCTCTTAGATCTCTGAAGTACTCATTGAAACTAAAAAAAGATTTAAGAGCAATGTCCATGTCATCAGTAGAGTAAATGCAGTTGCAACAAAACACATTTTAGTAACATGTATCTACACAATTATTAAAGATTCTTCAGAGATATAAAGAAAAATGCAGATAATATAAAAAATCAACTCACTTCTTCCAACTAAAAACTGAAGTATACTCAGAGATAGATCTGAATAAAAATTATAAAGCAAATAACTTTTTTGTAACTCTTTTTATCAACTTTCTGTAACTTGCCTTCACTTGCACATATACTCATAATGCTTTTCCTTTATGCAGCTTCGGACTTAAATATTTCTCTCAAATTCTCTCTGCTCTCATCTACCCTAGTCTGTGACCACTCCAGTTCACCTACTTGAGTACAGATTTAAATGTGTGTGTGTGTGAGAGAGAGAGAGAGAGTGAGAGAGAGAGAGAGATTTTGTGTTTCATTTACTCCAAACTCAACAGCTAAGTTTTTCAATGAGGCTACTTTACCAGGGGAATATTTTTATTATATCAGTTTAAGGCATTTAAAATGATAGAATGGCTCTCAACATAATAAATAGAAACTTGCCATTTATAATTATTCTTGTGAATAGAGTTTTAAATAAGTTCTCTATGACCTTTCTAAATGTGTGGAATATTGGTTATGGGTACAATCATTTCTACCTAGGCATAGCCATTGATTTTTCAAGTATTCTGTTATGCTAATGTGATATGTTCCTTGTTCTTTCAAGTTATTCTAAGAATCACTTGAAACAGTGATGAGCAAAATCAGTCTTCTATCAAGCACTCTGTATGGGAATTTAGAGGAAGAGGGGGAAGGTAAAGCGTTCATGATTTTATAATAAAAGAAGCTATACTCTCTATCAGAACTCAAGAGAAATTCATTCCTGAAAGCAAATGATAATGAGATCTTGTGCTGAAAATCTGTAAGTTAAAAAGGCAATTAGCTTGTCTATCTTATTCACCTACAGGGGCAAAAACAATTCAGTCCTCACTGTTAAAATGGATTGCAGTCATATTGGATTTGAAAACCTGACTTTTTAAATATTTATGAATATCTAAACCCTGCATAAGAGTAGAAAAGAGGGCACATATAATTTAGAAAACTTTCATTCAGCTGAATGACTCTATTGTAGAATTTTTATTTCATTTGAAACACAGGTCGAAATATAATATTTACTCTCTCTTTTACAAAAGTAACAAAATAAAAAACATCTAAAATGAAAAAGTTATACAGTATCAATATTTTTAAATGAAACAAAGAGCAATTCCTTAAGATTTATTCTTTTATTAGAAAATTCCAAATTAGAAATGCTTTGTATTATGCGTTCTTAAAGACATCTTGACTGGAACATAGATCTAGATCCCAAACAGATCACAGAGAGCTTTGTGCTATGTGAACTCACAGCCAATCACTGGGAAAATATAATTTGTTTAGTGTTAATGAAAATACTCATGAACAAATATGTTTGTCAATTATTAAAGAGTTTATGTGCTAGTATACTTTAAAAAACCATTCGACATAGGGATACTGAAGCAAACCTCTGTTATCTATAGGCAAATAATGCAGGTCAGCCATATATGTTTTCATAATTTAAAATTTTTAAACCTTTTTTAGAATTTTAATTTTTTAATTTTTATTACATAAAGCCATCATCACATTTTTGGGATGATACTTGGATATTTTGCCAAAATCATATGGATAGTTCAAATAGGCTTCTAGACCAGAGGTCAGCAAGCACTTTTTTATAAAGAGCCACATAGTAAATGTTTTGGGTTTTGAAAAGCCACATGATCTCAATTGCAACAGGTCAATTATGCCACTGTGGTGAAACAGCATAGACAATACACAAACAAATGAGCAACTGTGTTCCAATGAAACTTTGTTGACAAACGCTGGTAGCAGGTTAGTCCTGCTATAGGGTACCACTAGTTACTTCTAAAACGCAAAATGTTGCCAAGTTGTAAAAGAAGAAAGTTATGTAATCAGCCCTCAACCCAACCGGTCTCTCTAATCTGGATAAGAGAAGAAATAGAAGAGAAATTAAAAAATGATAAAATACATGTGTCAAAAGGAGTTATTAGAAGGTGGAAGGACGGTAAAATACCCTCCAGACTGAGAAGATGCTTGGGGACTAGAAAACAAAGCAAGCCACCCCATACCATTTACTAAGAATTTTATTTAGGGTAACTGACTGCAGGGGACATTGGGCAGATGACCAAGCCTTATGAAATTATAATCCTCAAAGTCTTCGCCTTGATCAACAGCTTTTATAGAGCAAGGAGCATTGTGGTGAGGTCAAAGGGTAATTATCTCAAGGGGAGCCCTCCGTGTGCCACCTTACCATTCAGAACAAGCATTCTCACATTCCCATGAGGGCCTTCATTAACCTGTCAGGGGCCAGGAACACGTAGCCCCAAGGAAGGTCATTGTGGAGGAAATAAATAAGATGAAGGGCCGAAGACTGATTCAATGTTGTCAGCACACCTACAGTGGTTTAAAAGCCAACTAATTATTCCCATCCAAAGCTTACCTACGGCATTCCATCCTCAAAGACAATCATCTCACTTTGACTTGAATACCTCAAGTGAGAGAGAATTCAGTACTAGAGTGTCATGTAGGTGCTATGTCCAATTTTTGGACAATTCTAAATATTAAATACTTCAGGGGCACCTGGGTGGCTCAGTCATTAAATGTCTGCCTTTGGCTCAGGTCATGATCCCAGCATCCTGGGATGGAACCCCGCTCCGGGCTCCCTGCTCTGTGGGAAGCCTGCTTCTCCCTCTCCCCCTGCTTGTATTCCCTCTCTCACTGTCTCTCTCTCTCTCTCTCTGTCAAATAAATAAAAATCTTAAAAAATATATGTTAAATATCCCGTTTCTGCTGTGTTTTGAAGAAACTTGCAGCAATTGACTTGTGATTTAGTATGAACTTATCTGTGATATTACACTTGATTAAGATATGCATAGGCTAATTTTAATTATTTAGTATCTTTAAAAATAAGAGCACACATAGATAAATGTTTTTAGGCACTTTTTTTAAATTAGCATTTCCATGAGGTAAAAACTGTTTAAAAGCATTTATTATGTATCATACCCTGCACTGGGCATCAAGGATAGAAAGGTGTCCTAGGATCTCACTGTTTAAACATTTCAACCTACTGTTAAGTCTTATAATCATTCATGGCACTTACATGGGTATAATTGTGATCCTCTGCAAAAACCAAAACCTCTGCCCAAGACTATTTCACAATGATGGGTTGCTCATTTCTTCATCACCTTGTTTCTCATGTCACATTCTTTGTCACTCAAAACACTCTTCCACTTATTATAAATTTTACCTGTTAGAGAAATTGAACTCATCACTTTTGATATGCTTTTGCTGCTTGGCCCACTTTGCTAGTGTTCCATTTTAAGCAAATTTAGCAGGATCAAATATGTTCTACATGTCCCCTCTCTACCAGTTCAATCGAGCAGAATTTAGAAATAAGATTTTTGCCAGAATTGACAGTGTACAGCTCTGGTTACACATTATAATTTTATGTTGGTTGGTTTTAGATATTTTCATTTCTTCTTAGAATTTTATTGATAGTCCTGCAACACAGGCAGCTTTAATTTGCCACTCTGTTTTACTAATTTCGTTTTGTTTATTCTGATGTCAGACTGATAATATCTAAAGAATTGCCTGTGATTTCAAGTTATCACACAGGGCGAAACAGCCATCACAGAAGCTTGAAGAAAGCAATTGCCCAACTTAGAGTCCGAGATGTTTCTCAGAGTCTAGGAGGATATGCACCGTCTAGTTTTTCTGAAGTATGAAAAGAAACACACCCGGACTGTGTTATCTTCAGAAATGAGAAGGAAAAATATGGTGGGGAGTTGGAGGCATTAATATTTGGCAAAGATAAGGTGCTATTTTAGGAATTCTACCTTTTTGTTTTAAAGCCCAGCCAACATTCACTCATCACTATCACATTCATTTCCAGAAATTTGGAAGGTGGAGCATAATTTGGAAACTTGATTTCTTTTCACTGTCAGAGGGGGGAAAACTATTTTTAGTTATTTAATTTGATGTTACCACTTTCAGGCACTATGGCTTTCTCTGCTTTGCAGAGGTTATTATAAATGTGACACTCATTCCTGAGACAATAGAATGAAGCCTTAAAAAAAAAAAAGGACTTCATTTTATTTTGCCTGAATGCATGTGTTTGTTTGGTTTCTTCTGTCTGTTAACTTCCAGTCCCTATTTCCATGAAACATTTCCCCCATAATCAGTGAAAAGACAACATATTTAAAAAAGAATAACGCCTATTACTTTTCTTTTTGCATACTGCATTTTGGGAGTGAAATGCATACAGGGAAATGAATATATTTTCATGTGAGATTTGAATTTGAAAGAAAAGTCTTGTGCCTCCTTCTAGGGTTTTGCTTGCTTCTTTCATATGCAGTCTGTTCCTTTATAATCTTTGACTCAACCCAAACTGAGGGTGCTCTCTTAAGGCAGAAATCCCTTTCAATGAATTTGAAAACTTTCTCTATTCTAGTCGAAAATGCTCTCCAGGAGCCATAGCATTCGCCATTTAGGGCTCGGACTCTTAATCAACCACAAGATAAAGGCTGTGTGTGTGTGTGTGCACGTCATGAATTCAGAGAAAAAGAAAAAAAACCAAAGACCGAGATGTTTCTCAGTATGCACCGTAAGAACATTTCCTGAGTAGAAGGAACACATTTTCAGCCCATTTGCACCACTCAGAGATGTCCTTTTCTTCCTTCTTTGAAAGGAATCTCTAGCTGTGTCTCATTATAGTGTGCAGCGGAGAAGGAGAGACGGAGTGAGTAAGAGGGAGGGCTGGAGAAAGATGGAGCTATGGAATCAAAAGGAAGGTGCTGTGCTGTAAGCAGAAGTAAATTGCTCCTTCCACTTTAGCACCCAACCCTTGTGCAGCTTGTAGTAATTTTCAGCCTTTGCTGCTGCTATACACACCAGCAGGGTTATGAGCTTTTGTGTACAGAAACAGATACACGTGCACACACCGCATATGCAGCCACTAACCACGGGCTTTACCCACCCTCATCAGCCAGCTTGGCAATCCGTCTGTGTTCACATACCTCAACGGAAGGATTTATTTTCTGCCTTCATAAAAGACTCTTTCCTCCTTACAACAGAGTTTGTACATCTTGGAAAATGGAATAAGTCATACATGTGTTGACACTTTTGGTCTCACTTATTTTATTTATTTATTTATGCTTGTATTTTAACTTTTCCTTACAAGTTATTAATGAGAAAAGCTGTTCTTTTCTTTTCTTTTTTTTTTAAATACAAGGCTATTATCTGTATTATCTGAAACATACCAAAAAGTTATTTTGGTGATTGTCGTTGGGAATCTTCAAAACCAAATGTGTCATTTTAAAATAAAATGTGTTATTTATTAGTAAATTAAACAATTCTGGATAAATACTAAGGCGACTACTTTTCCTTTTATAAAAAGACCAAAACTTAAGTTATAATTCCACATAATTCTTAAATTTAAATGAGGATTATAATTTCTCTGTTTAAATGAATAAGATCAGTACTATGATCTATATATTCATAATGGAAGCTGCCAAATCTCTGAGTATAGATTATGCAATTTTTATCGTAGTTTTTCAACCAGAAGGCCTAAAAATTAATGAAAATAATGACACTGTCCCGATCTTGTACTTCTTGATATGACAAATAAGCTGATGCTTTGAAATGGTGAAGAGTGAGCTACATCCCAAGATTTGTGTCTGCTAGTGGACTAGACCGTTTGATTCCACCTAGTCTTTCTCATAGACTGATGGGTGTGGAACTGGGAGGACTTGTAATTCCAAATACACTTCTGCTATATTATGCATAAGGACAAGTAAGCTCTTCAATCTATCAGTTAAAACAAATCTGAGTGAATGGACTTTAGAAAAAAAAAACTGAATTAATAAAAAAAATCACTGGTAATAGAGTGAAGTAAAAGTCAAGAGCTATGTCGGTTTATTACAAGGAAGTGCCTCGGAGTGGAAAATAGTTCTTCTCTTCTGGACCTATTACGGGAACACTCAGACCTCTTGCAGACGGTTTACATGATTGTTGAAAAGGGTCCAGTTCGGTAGGCAAGCACCTTAAAGTTCCCCATGTTAGACTTACTATCACTATTATGGCATCATCCTTAAATGAAGAAAAATGAATGATAACAGTGATAACTTACCCAGATGCCTCTGCATTCCATGGGTTGTTTCTAGCCTCACCCTATACCATCCCAACAGAAAATGAGCATGCCATTTTATTCCAGCAAAAGAATCCAACTCTGAAAGGCAAATGTTAGTAATAAAGATTTGACTCAAATTTTTGTGAAGGGGTGGGAAATAGATTTATGCTATAGTCCTCTAAGCAAAATTTAACAATTCATTACTGTTATCTCTGATTTTCCCCCAAAATCTTTTTCCAGGTATTAGAAGCTTCATTCTGTTTTTCTCTTCCTTCCTTATATTCCATTTAAAATTCCATCTATCATCTCTCACAATTTCGCTGGTGCCTTAAATTTTAAAATCCTATGTACAAAAACATTACCCTGGTTGTTTGTTATTTGACTCCATGTATCTTAGGAAAAAAACTGGTGACCAAAGTTTGCTCCCAAGGGCCAAATTATTTAACTCCTCATATTAAATGTAATACTTATAATCATAACAATGATATGATATTGGCATTATTCCAAAAAAAGTAGTACAAGCCTTGATAAAAGGAAAAGTGGCTATTACAACAAAACAAGATGTCTTCCTTTGCTTTGTAAACTCTCAATAAATAGTGACAAAGAAGAGCAGTTGAATGTCAAACCAGTGTAGGAAAAAATCTGCAATATAAATCACTCTTTAGAAATCAAGCTTCAGTATTTCTAACCGTGGCACACTGTGATAAAAATGTTTAAAAGTGTAGGAAAATACTAACAAACATTTGGTGGATGGAGAAAGAATGTGAATGATACACTTTTTTTTTTTTTCCTGGTCATTCAGCTTGGTGGATCTTTGCTCATTCACTTTTGTTCATTCTTCATTTAAAAGCCTGCACTAAAGACTTCACACATACTCCAGGTTCTCTGGAGACCAAGATGAATATGATATTGGGCTGCCTTTTGGTTTTTAAAGATGGCTGTCAAGAGAACAGTTGTAATAGTCAGCATTTCTATACATTATAGGGGGTGCATCAGGAGAGGAATATGGTTTATTCTGCTTGAAGAATTCTGTTAGTTTTTAGAGACAAAGCTGCATGAGACCTGAAGAGGGACCAGGTCACAAAGGGACACAGGAGGAAAAGGTGAGGACAAGGGTGTGAAAGAACATGGTGAGGTACAAGAGTTCCAAATAAATTGATGTATGCAGAGCAAAAAGTTTGTGAGTACACTCTTCTGAATTAGACACTTTTAAGCTTCCCTTAAGGGTTGAATGACTGAAGAAAAGTTACTTAATATCTCTAATTCACAGTTGGCTCATTTCTCAATTGGTGAAGATCATGGTCACTTTCTCATTATGACATGATTTCATTTATACACTTGACATAGTATTTGCATGCTGGATAATCAATAAATATTAATAGTTCTCTCCTCTTTCACCTTGAAGTTTCCTTTACCTCCTTCTTCTAAAGGTATGACTAGATATGAAACTTGAAATATTGAAAGGGGAAAATGTCATGAGGAATATTGTTTTCTATGCAAAGGAGATTAAAAAAGAGTAGGTATTTTTCTAGAGGCTTAATCCTATTAACTTGTACAAAAGTAATATTTTTTTCTATGTTGCTAGAAAGTTTCAAGGATGGTTTAAATATATAAATAAAGTTTCTACATATTTAGTAAGAGATGTATAGTTTCTGTATAATTCTAAATATCTAGTTTGTACATATTTAGAAATAGAAAAAATCAACTAGCCAAAGGAAAGACCAAGCTAATGGCTTCCATAACACTATAAAGCCAAGTCATAGATTAAATGTGTAAGAATCAATAATGACATAGAGATAATTTAACATTTTGGTTGCTTCTGAAAGCAGGGAGAAAGAGTTCTTGAGCAACATTTTATTTTGAATTATCCTTCTAACATTAATATCATCAAAATTAATAAGAATATAAATAAATAAGAAATTAAATACTATAAACTATTTCCAATAGAGGTAATGTATAATTTATTTGTCCTGTTACCTTTTGTAAGCCACATTTTAAAACCAAAACATATGGTAGTAAGGGATTTGTGTTTTCAACCTCTTACTCTGAAGTTTTCTTCTAATCGAATAAAGTAAATCTGCTTGACTTGAAAATATTTGTTTATGAATATTCTTGTATTTGAGATTTCTTTTTTAGTTCAATCAAGATTGATTGGTTTGCAGGGATGGGTCTGGTCAAGTTCTTCTCAGATTTATGGGAATTATAAACAATATCATTCCATGCATATTTGATAATATAACCAGAAAGGAATACAATTGTTCCTATCCAGTTCCTCAATGGCAGAAGTTTATATATAATACTGTCATCAGAGTATGGCCAACAAATGGTATCAGCTACCAGGTTCATTCTGTCCAGGAGTTCAGAGGTTGACATGAAATAGTCACATTGACTCTGACTCATCATTCAGTGAATGAAGAGGTTGCCTTTCATGTGCTTGCTGGTTTTCAACTTCCGGATTTTTCTTGATTTGTCAGGTAAAGGAAAAAAATAATAAGTAACATTAATGATGGCCATTGTAACTGCAGAAATTTTCTTTTTTTTTCTCATGTTTGATTATATTTCAAATGAATTGGTAAAATAATCTTTGGACATAACTTATTTCATTCATTCTTCTTGTAAGTCCAATAGTCTTTATTCAAAAATTTGATTAATTAATTCAAAGTATTTATTTCCCTCTTCTCAGTCGGCCCTTTATAGCAATTTATAAGAAGCATGAACTACTTCTATGATATAAATATGTGCATTTATTTAATAGAATCATAAAATGAATGGAATCAAAAATAATGTTGAAGTGATATCTAATAATTCTTCTACCATGGATGTCTAGAAAAATCTTGTATTACCTAATGTTCTAAAAGCCTCCATTATCAACTTCTTTCTTTTATATTCTCATCATCTAGGATTATTTATTTAAAGATTTATTATTTATTTTAGAGAAAGAGAGTGTGCACATGCATTAAGGGAGGGGCAGAGGGAGAGAGGGAGGGGGAGACTCTTTAAGCAGACTGACTCCCTGCTGAGTGTGGAGTCCAAAGCAGGGCTCAGTTTTACTACCCATAAGATCATGACCTGAGCCAAAATGAAGAGTCAGACACTTAACTGACTGAGCCACCACAAGCCCCATCTCACTGAAGATTATTAAAAATCTAGAATCATACTATGTGTAAAATCCATGCAAATAATCATAACTTTCATTTATATAACATGCTTTTACATATGTAATTATTTTTAATCTAAGAATAGCATAGTTTGGAATATGTATTATATTTACATCCATTCTATTATGAATGAGGACATAATATTTAAATAATAAAGTGTCATATTTGAATTTTCTTTATTTTGAGTAGTTTCGTTATTCATATAAACATATAAACATATATATACATATAAACATAAACATATATAAACATATAAAACAGAAAATTATCAAGATTATCTTTCACATTAAGTATAGTAACAAGTCATGAACCAGAAAGAACTGTCCTTGGTAGGATATGTGAGCCAAGGCATTAGTATTGAGATAGAGCAGACAAATGGAGATAATATATAATAGGCCCAGTAAACTGTTTCACACCCATGTCTGAAACACACAGTTGGAACAAATGGCAAAAGCCAGACAATCCAATAAATTACTAAACAAAGCATTTTTCTTATGAGTGCAATGTGTAATTACTTATTTATGAATAATAGTTTGTGGGCAATGAGAGAAAACTGAGATCAGAGCCCTGATTTATCTAGTGATTGGGGGTCACCATTTACCCTAATAGGGAGCAGATAATAAGTATGCACTGAAGGTTATTAGCACCTACATGGTAGAGGAATATAGTGTAGCCTGTGGCGGTTTGAAAGAGTTATTTAGTAAGAAATTCTGTACAGGAAGCAGTAAGATGAAAACTTGTGCACAAATGCGCACACGCGTGTGTGTCTGTGTATATGTGTGTGAGAGTGTGCATGCAGTGGGGAAGGTTGAGGTGGGCAGAAGTGTTCAGAGTCAGAGGGAAATAGATACAAGGCTCAAGAGATTATTCTAATTGTCTAAATCAGTGTTGCTTTTTGAGGCAGCTTTAACTTAAAACCTTGCTCAAACTTTTCAAAGTTTTTTTTTTCTTTTTTAAATATTTTACTTATTTATTTGTCAGAGAGAGAGAGAGCACAAGCAGGCAGAGTGGCAGGCAGAGGCAGAGGGAGAAGCAGGCTCCCTGCTGAGCAAGGAGCCCAATGCAGAACTCGATCCCAGGACCCTGGAATCATGACCTGAGCTGAAGGCAGCTTCTTAACCAACTGAGCCACCCAGACGTCCTGTCTTTTCAAAGTTTTAAGATGCCAATATACCAGTCCCTATTTCCTGCACTGCTCTTAGGCCAAAGGGACTCTTGGATACCATAAGTATTCTTGGTAGTCAGTAATGCATCTGCATTAAAAGCAGGGACCATAACTCATGCTGAAAGATGACAAATGTAGTCTAGGAAATTTTGAATGAAAGATTTTTAGATATCAGCTTTGTTTGAAAATATCAGTGAAAAAAAAAGACTTGTTCTTGATTTTTCTCCAGAGATAGAACAAAAAAAGCATCCTTCTGGTATTTTCAAAGAATAGAGAACCCACCAAAAAATACTGGTGATATATAGGATCGCTGAAAAGAGAGTTCATTTTCCTAGCAGAACAGAAATAAAATCATCATCAGAAATAGGAATAGGAATGGACCATGAAGCCATAGTTGGAGAAATTTATTTTAAAGTTGCTGAGATCCACACTATGCATTGGATTGCAGAGCCAAGGTTTATTTCTCAGTGTCCAAATTGATTAATATATTAAGTAGTAAGAGTGGAGTGAATAACTCCCTATTCTTTAAGTGTGAATTGTACATAATGACTTCCTTCCATACAGCTAGAGAAGGAGGGAAATGACTAACTTTCCAGTGGAGAAAGATGACAAACATTGCGTCATCCAGATGACTAAGGTTAATGTAAATAGTAATAAATCACGTTGCTATTATGTACTCTTGATAGGATGTGATCAAGAGGACACACTGTAACTCTGGTCTTCCTTTCAATAACTCAGGACCCCAGGATTATCATGAGAAACACATCAGTCCAATTCCAATAGAAGACATCCCACAAAATATCAGACCAGTACTCCTCAAACTTTTTAAAAAGCATCAGAAACAAGGGAAGTAAAATAAGTTCCAGTCATGAGGATCATAAGGTATACCTAACATAGTATGGTATCCTGGCTCTGATCCAAGAACAGAAAAAGGACACTGAATGAAAACAAGGGAATCTGAATGAGATAGGGACTTCAGTATTGGTTGGTACATTGTAAAAAATCTATCATATTAATGTAAGATGTTAATAATAGTGAAAACAGGGCTCCAAGTATTGGAAATTCTCTTAACTCTCTTCACAATTTTTGTGTCTATCTAAAATTATGCCAAAAAGTGAATTCTGTTTTGAAAAGCCAATAAAATGGTTTGAATAACTGACTTGAGGTGGCTGAAAATCAGCTTACTTATCAGGAGTGGAAGTTAAGTGATTGTCACAAGACCTGGTTCAGGATGCCAGAGACATGAGCACCATTATTTAAAAAAACTAAACCTATGAGATCCTTGATCTATTTCTAAATGTGCATGAGAGGATTTCAAAGATGAACTGTAGGAATAACAACAGCAGCAGCAACAAAAATTGAGGACTATTATATTCAATAGAATAAAACCCAATGTAGGAAAAGACTGTAACAATAAATGGTTCTTAACTTCACATATCTGGATGAAATTTATAATTTCTAAGACTACAGAGAATGTCTTACATATTTAAAGGAAACAACAACATCAAAGCAATTTAAGGGAACTGAGACCCAGACAGCCTCACTATGCCCTTCCGCTCAGACAGGTTTCTCCCTCCTCCTTTCTCAGAGCCTTTATTTTAGAATACTTGCAATTGTAAATTCTTTCTCTGCTCTTTTAAGGTGTGAATCACCTACTACCCACAAATATCTTCTCAAGGACCTGGGTGCCACCCCTTTAAAATATAATCATCAGGAAAGATAGGGCATCTACCTTCCAGTCTCTACAGGAGATTGCCCTCATTCCTCCAGTGCTTTTTTGCTAGCTCACCCAACACATAAAAATTCTCCAACCTTTTTTTTCTATAGGATTGAGTTCAGCCTCTCTTCCCTTTGCAGTAGTCTTAAATAGAATCTTCCTTGTTTATTTAATTGGTCTGGTTCACTTCTTCTTTTACAGAATGTAAGTAAGATTTCAGGAAATTGATGATGAGTTGTTGAAGGCAAAAGACTGAATCTAGACTTGGATCCAGCCATAATAACATATTTGAATGTAAGAATCGAATTGAGAACATCATCAACCACATAAAGACTTTAAAAGTAATTCACGTACCCCTCACAGTAATATAAGAAATCACAAGGAGATGTTTCAATCAATCAAAAACTTGATTCAAGAACATCTATAAATGTAAACAATAAGGTGATGAAAGAATTAGAGAAACAATATTTCATTCTAAATTATTATAGATAATGCATGTAAAATATAGAATAGTAGTTCAGTAAAAGCATAAAAGAAAATCAACGTAAAATAAAAATACCAATAACAATATGAATAAAATGTCAGGTCACTTAACTGGAGTTGAAAGATGACGTAGGGGGACAAAGAAAAAAAAATTAAATAGAGTAGCCACATGAGGTGGCTTATTTCTGACAGTTTGGAAATGTGTTTCTTAAAATTACAAGGTTGGCCTTATGTAGATAATACATGCGTAACATAAAATTCTCAAAGTTCCAATTTAACAGAAGGATGACAAAAAAAGAAGACGGAATAGTCTACTAAGAGTCAGAAAATGAATGCGAAAGAGACACAGCAAGAAAAATGACAAAGAGAATGACTTATAAGTGGGAAAATATGTTAGTAAGAAAATATAAATCTCAAAAAAGTAGATTGGCATTGGACATGAACAACCAAATCAGAAGAGGGAATAGAAAGATGGGACCAAGCCCATCAAAACATCTTTGCTGTCACTAATAGTGAGAGAAATACAAGTTCAAACAATTTCAACGATCAGAAAAAGTAAAGGTAAATAAATCTATACTTGTTAATGGTATAAGTAGCAATATGGCACTCCAGTGAGTTTTGTTAAGATTGTAACTGTTATAGTCTGTGCAAGACAATTTGTTGGATTCTATCACAATTTAAAACTTGTCTATTCTTTTTTCTAGCCATTACCTTTCTAGAGATCTAGTGTACAGAAATAACACACATGTACACAAAGATATGTAATATGAAGTTTGTTACAATGGAAATCACCCCAAGGTTTATCAATGGATGCATGATTTTATTTTTTTTGTTCACTTGTAACATAGGTCATAGTACATCTATTATAAATAATGAAGTGAATCTTTAGTTTGCTTCATGAGGGAGTATCCATATATTGTGTTCCCTCTCTCGCTGCCTCTCTCTGTCAAATCAATAAATAAAATCTTTAAATTTTTTTTCTCTAGCTTATTTTTGTTAAAAAGCAAAATTTGACCCAGGAAATTTGACGATCTAATTGGCTTTATTGAGTGATTCAAGAATCTGGCAGCATCCTACCTAGCAAGTAGAAAGGAGCTCTGAGGAGGTTTTTATAGGAAAGAGGGTGGTGGGTCAAGGGTGTTATTATCAAAAGAAAAAAAAGGGGATTGGTCCAGGCAAGGTCACTTTCCCTTAGGGGGAAAAATAAGGGGCCTTATTATGCCACTTACCTCATCTTCTTTTGAGGAATGGAGAGGTTTCATGTGACAGACTCACTGGGGTTGATCAGAGAATTCCTGATCTGTTAAGGCTACATTTTGGGGAGAAGTTGAAGTTGCAATTAGATTAGGCAGTAAGTCCTGCTTTGGGGGCTTGGCCTAAGTGCTACCATTTGAGCCTGTGGTTTTAACACTTTACTATAAGAATATAATAGATAATACATATAGTACAAAATATGTGTTAATTGACCATTTATGTTATAGGGAAGGCTTTTGGTTGACAGTGGGCTAATTAAGTTTGGAGGGGGGGAAGTTAAAAGTTACACATGAACTTTTGTGCAGAGAGTCAACTGTATACACAACATAAATGGACATATGCTGTCCCAGAATATGAAGGGCATATTGATGTAAGACAATTTTAAAGCTATATTATGCATAAGTAAACTTCTATTTGTTGGCCTTGAACTTAAAATGTCATAGAGAACATTGTTTTATGGAAAGTTATTGTTAAATTACCAAACTAAAGATAAATGTTTGGAATATACAACTCTTAATAATTCATGACTATTTCTATGATTGAAAGAATTTCAAAAATTATTTCTCTCACCCAGGGTCATATAACTCTTTAAAAACTTATTTTTTCCTAATAATTTAGCCTTGGTTAATGCTAAATTAGAATTTTTTGTTAGGGAGTATTTTAATGGATTTTTTTACATTTATTTTCTGTTACCTTCTACTTCAAAGGAAGAAAACTCACAGAGTGTCTCTTTAAATATGTCATTAAGACCAGATAACTTGGGGCACCTGGGTGGCTCAGTGGGTTAAAGTCTCTGCCTTCAGCTCAGGTCTTGATCTCGGGGTCCTGGGATCGAGCCCCACATCGGGCTCTCTGCTCGGCAGGGAACCTGCTTCCTCCTCTCTCTCTGCCTGCCTCTCTGCCTACTTGTGATCTCTCTCTCTCTCTGTGTCAAATAAATAAATAAAATTTTTAAAAAACACCAGATAACTTAATATTTTGAATAAGGTCATTTTCAGAATATCCCCTCTGACTTCAAATACACACACATTTATTTTAGGTTTTATTTCATCACTCGTCAAAATTTGTGATGACTGAAGTTTAAAAACATAAGAAAATTTCTCTTCTTTCCCCCTCAGGATTACTTTACTGAACCCTATGTCCTTCATGGAATTTGAGAACATGGGTCAAAATTTAAAAACACCATTTCCTTGTGTTCTTCTTTTTAGGGAAACTCTCACCAGTGGTGTCTGGAGCCTCAACAATGGGAAGCAACTCATTTATATTTTCCATCTTATTGAGAAAAAAGAAGAAATTTCTTGCCTCAAAGAGGAGACTCTCTCTATTCACCAATGATCATTTTGTTCTATTTATCCAAAATATTTAAGGTCTAATGTGTCCTCTTACTTCTAGGCCCATGAAAATACACTTCTGTCTATTAACTCCCTCTGAAATAAGCCAACTGCAAGATTATATGCAGCCAGCCATTAATCACAGCTCAAGAAATTCTAAGACACTAACTATGCAGGTGAGCAAATGACAGGTGTGCAGTATAGATAAAAATGCAATCCCAGGGGCTTCTCTCTCTAATTCCCAAAGAACCAAGTTTTCTATTTCCAAATTGTCTCTATAGTCAGCATAGATAGGCTTGCTGCTAAATTTTTAAAAAATAAAATAACATTGTGAGAAACTTCAAGTATAAACAATGAAAATGAAAATCTGTTTATTCTTTGCTAAGTGGAACAGTCATTAATGATTCGAAGTGAGGAATCATAAACTTCTTTCTATTCACAGATTGGACAAATTGACAGTTACAGTTACAGACTGGCAATACTTTGGCACTCAGGATCCTGGCACAGCTGAAGGAAACCTAAAGGGTGAAGGTGAAAATGTTGGATTTAGAAAAAAATCACCAATCTAAAAGTGGAACCAGGGGCGCCTGGGTGGCTCATTCTGTTAAGTGCCTGCCTTTGGCTCAGGTCATGATCCCCGGGTCCTGGGATCTAGTCCCCTGTCAGGCTCCCTGCTCCATGGGGAGTCTGCTTCTCCCTCTCCCTCTGCTGCTCCCCTCACCCCTGCTTGTGCTGTCTTACTCTCTCTCGAATAAGTAAATAAAAACTTTTAATAAATAAATAAAAATAAAAAATAAATAAAAGTGGAACCAACAGCTCTTGTCCCATCCTGCGTCCAGATTGCAGCTTAATTGAGAATCTAAAAAAAAAAAACAACAACAAGAGAAAAAAACATTTATTTATAGGTATTGTCATTTCATATGGCTCTCTGAAAAATATGATTCATTGCCTAGAATTCCACAAGTCATCTACTCAATGTTTTGCCTATGCCCAATGGAGTTCCCGATCCATTTATACTACTTTATTCCAAATTATGAACATTAAGTATCACAACATTTGAAGAGATCCTTCATTATAAAAGATAAACTAACAGAGAAAGGGAATTTGGAAGAAAGAGTTTACCAAAGAAAATATGCAGACATCCAACACAATTACTATTAACATTTTCAGAGACTAACAAATACATTGTACCCATTTTTAAAAATTAGAGAAAATTATGTAAATGGATCAGAGAAAAAGAAATAAGATGCAAATGTTCTTGTGTAATAAAAATAAATTAAAATTCCACAGACGTTTTGGAAGATAATTTAGGAAATCTCCAGGCTGGTAGAGAGAAAAACAAAAGGGTGGGAGGAAATTGAGAAGACAATTAAAGAATAGTCAGCAGTCAACATATCTAACTAATATGAGGTTTCGTTTACGGTAATAAGGAAAGTGAAATGAAAGAAATATAAAAATGTAATGCATAAACATTTCCTGAGACTAAAGGCATGGGTTTCTAGGTGATAAGAATCACCAGTGTCCAGGCCAATGAACAAAACACATATGCAAACACTCAGCAATGAAAGTCATTGGCAAATCTCGGAAAGTCAGATGTGGTAGCTAGTGTCCAGATACAATTCTCCAGTGAACCGTACATACCAGTACTCACACTAGGAGTGGACATCTTACCCTTCAATCAAGGCTGGTCCTGTAACAAATAGAATGTGGCAAAAATGGTGTTAAGGGACTTGCAAGGCTAGGTCACAAGAAACCATCTAGGCTCTGTCTAGGATCTCCTGAAATCCGTTGCCATGTAATGAAAGGTTCATAGCACTTGCAAAGGCTATATGTAGGCACTTAATAGACAGTCCCAACTGATTCTACAACTAATATCCAGCATCCCATGCAACCCATGGAAATGAGCTATCTTGAATACCCTACCCAGTCAAAGGATCAGGTGACCTTATCTCTAACCACCATTTTACTGCAACCTCATGAGGGACCCAGGCAAGTTTACTCAACCCACAGAACCATGAAGGATACTAATAAATTTTGTTTAAAGCACTGAATTTTTGGATGTATTTCAGGGTCCTGTGTCAATTCCAATGTGTGTGGTGGGAGAGGGGCTTCCCATATAACATCAAGCAGTTCTCAGGTATCAGCAGGGTGTCCAAGAATTCAACTCAGTTTTGATGCTATCGACCAGAGATAGTATCAGACTCCACAGGATGAAGGCTCGGTTCTACAATACCACCTCCAACCAACTTCAGACACTAGTCGTGGGTCCAGATCATTATCTGTGCTTCTGACCAACTAGCTATAAATTAGAGATTCCTTCAACCCCCTCCTCAGGTTTGATCAATTTGCTAGAGCAGCTCACAGAACTCAGAGAAACATTTGACTTACTAAATCACCAGTTTATCATAACAGGATATAATTTGGGAACAGTCAGACAGAAGAGATTTGTAGGGAAAGGTAGAGGGGAAGGACCAGGAGATTCCATGTGTACTCCAAGTTGCCATTCTTCACAAATCTCTGTGTGTTTCACCAACCCAGAAGTTCTCTAAAACCAGTGTTTTGGGGTATTTATGGAGGTTTCATTACATAGGCATGCTTGATTAAATCACTGGCAACAGAACAGAATCAACCTCCTATCCCCTTCCCTTCCCTGGAGGTCAGGTTCTAAGACTAAAAGTTCCTACTCTTTAATCATGTGGTTGGGTTCTCTGGCAACCAACCCTCCATCCTGAGGTGATCTAGGGGCATTCCAAAAGTCACTTCCTTGACATAACAAAAGATCCCTTTACTAAAATCATCACTTAGGAAATTCCAAGTATTTTAGGAGCTCCGTGCCAGAAATGGAGATGAAGTCCAAACGTATATTTCTTATTATAAACCACAATACAAAGGATGATTGGTTATTGCAGCACTGTATGCATAGAATGTTGGAATACTAAATATTTTGAAAAAAGAAAAGGAAAGAAAGAAGAAAACAAAGAAAAAGCAAACACAGACCCTTAGGAAACTGTTGGGACTGTTGGAATCCAAATAACAGATTTGTCAAAGGCAACTCTAGAACCAAAAAGATAATGGAATAACACCTTCAAAATTCTAAGGGAAATTTATTTTTATCCTAGAATTCTGTATTACTTAAACTATTAACACATGTGAAGGTTAAAAACAAAAAATACAAAATCTGCTTGAGACATACAAAGGCTTAAAATATTTACTTCTCAAACATGACCGTTATGAATGAAGGAAGTAAATAAGGGATTCGGGAAAAGGGGAAAGAAAACAGGATACCATATAAAAATACTCCTAACATGAAAACACCGTACAGGCCTGGAGTACTGTCAATGCAAATCGCGAATCAAATCAGGAAAGGAAGGGCATCAGGAATATGATCTATAGGAAAGGAAAAGGAACCAGTAGATAACTAGATACTTCGAGATTGTGGACAAGAGTCCTAAGAGATTTATGATGGACTTGTTGGCCTATTTGGAATACTGATAGGTTCATGGAAAGAAATTCTTTCACACTATTAGGTTGTAGGGAGGGATTACTGATTGAATAAATCTGTGATATAAATACATAATGAAGAAATAGAAAAAGATACCGAAAGACTCAAATTAGCATTTCAGAGTTAAATAACAGAAGAAACATTAACAAAGATGAAAGTAGATGCCTCCAGCCAATGCAAGTAGGCGATGAGGAAGACACAGATGGGTTCCACTGTGTTGTTATAAAAAGTTTAATAAGAATTGGCTTTTTAAACTATGTGCCAATTTTATTAAAGACCTTAATAAAATGCCCAGAAGAAAGATCTTCAAAAATAAACATCTTTATATAGTTTTAAGCTTTAAATGCAAAGGAACACACAACTCTACAAACTACGAATCCAGAGAAAGGAGCATATGAGTGGGTTCTTCTCCACATACCATAAAAAAAAGAAAAGAAAAAGAAAACAGTATCCTTGTTTGTTTGTTTTAATTTCAGCCCATTTGATAGGTGTAAAATAGCAACAAAATAATCGACTTAATTTACATTTGTCCTGTCATTACTGAGCCCAGACATCTTTTCCAATGTTTAGTGGCAAGTTTTCTCCAGGAAATTTCTTATTTATTTCCTTCTCTCGCTTTCTCAGGAGTTGTTTATCTCTGGGGGTATGTGTGAGCAGAGGTGTAGATCTTGCTTCAGGTCTCAACCATTCCCTAGAATTGCCTGCCTGTCCAGATTTTTCTTCCTCAACAGATATATAATAACCCCACTCTCAACTAAATGTTGTATTTTTGTAACTTCAACTGAGCCTTCATTATTTCTCATTATTTTTATTTCTTCTCCTTCAGCTACCTGGAAAATAAATACTTGATTGTTGCTCCTGCAGAGTGGCTCAAACACAGCTACACTGCAGTGTTCATTGGAAACCTCACACACAGGAGAAGTTCACACATCGGAAAATTCATCTGATTGAGTCTGCAGGTTGCTCAGGTGATGTTCTTCTGTCACTCCTTGGCATCTCTATGCATTCTCTTTTACCCTGCTTGGGACTGTTAGGAGTGAGGTGGACAGTTAGTCAGGGCCAGGGTCCCCAACAAGAAAATACAGAGTCAGGACAGTGAAGATAAGATAGCACTAACATCCACTTTGCAGGTTTGACAGGACCGCACTAGCATTGTTTTGTAGTCCTAAATGTCCTAAAATAAAACAATCACAAAGCATTTGTCACCATCATGGGCAAGGGGAAGTTAAGACCTAAGACTCTGGAGGTCAGTCAAAAAAGACCATCAGCACATAGACATTAACTTAATAGATAGACAGATACATGTCCAAAGCCCTAATTGGCATGACACAGCACACCCTGATTGCTCAAGATAGTTCCATGAAAGAACCCATAAAACCCCCTAAACTTAGAAACTTTGGTGGCAACTCTTTTGGGTCTTCTCCCTCTTTGGAAGCTTTGTACAATCACTCAATTAACTTTGCTTTGCTGCCCACCACTCTTCATCGGGTCTACCTCTTCATTTGTTGAAGCCCCGTGACCAAGAACCTCAGGCACTAAAGGAAAAGAAACCCTGCAAGGGTAGGCACAGGGGAAGAGCAGTAAGTCCACTCATTAAGAAGACATTCAACAGTCGAATGAACTATTAGCCTGCCATTGTTTATAGTCAACACCATCTCAGCAAGCAATTTTCTCAGAGTCACATTTGTTTGTGTTTTAAATAAAATTGTATGTACTTAAGGTATACAACATGGTGTTTTAATATTAAATTTCTACTTCTTCCTTTGCTGAGTTACCTCTCCTATGGACTCAGGAAGGAGTTTGCGGGCTGGTCATGGAGTGGGGGAGTGGTAGTGGTGGTGGTGGCTGATGGATATTAAGTCATAGGAATACAAATGTACTCCCATCTGTTAAATTCATTTTCAAAAACTGTGTATTTAGTTGTCACCGCCATTTTTCCCTACCTTGGGACTGCAAGGCAAGAGATCATATCCCACTTACTATACTGTTAAATAGATGTTTTAAGTGTGCAAACTGAAGATTAAAATGGGTAAACATCTTGTATCCAAGGAGAATGCCTGAACTCGATATTCTTCCAAAACAGATGCTAAAATAAGGGTCTAGGTATATAGGAGTCATTTCAGAAAGTACAGGAGTGGGTATCATGTAACAGCAAAGCCAAAATATCCCAATAAAGTTTTCATTAATGTGTGATCTATTGCTGTGAGCTCAGGCTCACTGGAGATTCTAGACAGCATGTATCTCAGCATTGTCCCATTGAGGAACAGGGACAGAGCGGCTGACATGTTGATCTTTACACCATTCGCATCTTCGCTACATCAGTTTTGAACCTAGGAAGTTTAAATGCAAGCCTCTAAAAATGCAAGTTTAAATGCAAGCCTGTCTTATGATTTAGCAAGCTTTGAAGATACTAGAGAACCGTGTCTATGCAGAGAGATGAAAAGTCACAGATAGTTAAAAAATAATAATAATAAGACCCTTTGATTTCTGCAAACTTCTCATTCTACTTGCAGGTAACTTGGAGGTAGACTAAGAAATAAAGAGCAGAGTCCCAACATCAGCTGTGGTGAAGCCATAACCATTCAGCTAGGTTTTCTGATTCCGAATTCAGTTGTCTGTGTGCTTCCAATCACCTGTATTTCAGTTACAAGGAGGAATAAGGATGGCTTCCATGGAAACCTCAGAGACACAAAAGTACAGATGAGTTTTAGTCTTACAAGCTTTTTATTTTTATCTGTGGTTATCAGTTACTTAAGTTTGACTAGTATATATCTAATGGTCCCAGTCCTGAGTGGAAAGAAAGCAATTATTTCTTGTGCTAAACTGATCTTGCATCTGTAGATAAAATGAGGAATTTCATAGACTACCTTATGTTTCTTTTCAACTAATCCAAACTGATAGATGTTGTTATTAAATTATCATAATAGATAATAAAATAGTTAAATTGCAACAAAATCACAGGTTTAGGTCAGCAGAAAAAAATCTTGGAGAAATCTTGGCCATTGAAAAAAGCATCTTTGACACTGGCCCACACCTGAAGGTGTCTATTTATTGCCATATGAGGACATTCTGTAAGTAGCTCTGAAACGCATTTGACAATTCAGTGGACATTTTCCATAGATAGCATATTTCATTATAACTGTAGAATATTTTTAGACATAAACTATGAGGATATTTAATCAAGTTTTGTGCCACATATCTCTGCTAAAGGAATTGTTCTTGTCTCCTGTAAGAACAAGCAAATGGGGGCGCCTGGGTGGCTCAGTGGGTTAAAGCCTCTGCTTTCAGCTCAGGTCATGATCTCAGGGTCCTGGGATCGAGGCCCGCATCGGGCTCCCTGCTCAGTGGGGAGCCTGCTTCCCCCCCTCTCTCTCTGCGCCTGCCTCTCTGCCTCCTTGTGATCTCTCTCCCTCTGTGAAATAAATAAATAAAAATCTTTAAAAAAAAAAAAAAAAAAGAACAAGCAAATGGAAAAAAATTAAAAAGTGGATAAGCTGGAAGCAGGCAAGGATGAGGAAAGAGATAATGGTGATAGTGTTGAAAAGAAAAGGACTATTTCATGCCCTGGGTATCTGAAGCATTCAAAGACAACTTAGGATAATTGAAGGGTTTATGATGAAGATGTCTGGGAGAATAGATTCAGGGGGAGTACAATGACAGAAAACACTAAGAAACCCCCTTTTCTAAAGCCCTCCCTGTCTGCATAATGGAGATAGCTCTTGTTATGAAGACTCCCTTAGACTGGACTTTTGTAAGGTTCTGATCTTTATAAGCAATCTGCAAAATTAATATAATTTTCATACATGTATTTTATGTTAATTATAATTATCAAAATATATTTGAGTTCTTAAGAGGCTATTGGGAATCTGTATTGTTCAGTGTCTCAGAAATTCTAAGATGTGCCTAATTAAGACTAAATGAAGTGGGGAAATGCTAAACAGTGAATAGAATCCTTGGGGTATTCAGAAAATGGGTAGGAGATTTTTAGTATGGGAGTGGGGATGAGTTCATGACCCTAACTCCAAGATATGGAAGAAACTGGGTTTGACAGTAGGGAGTAAGTCTGACATCACCTTTATACATATGAAAACCATAGTTAGATTTATAAATTGGAATATGGGGGGGGAATTACTCTACTCAAATCCAGGATAAAGATAAGTAAAAGAGGCAAAAGGAAACTCCTGGCTCAGAAAGCAAAAAGAAGGAAAATATTGAATTGTGTGTCAAAATAAGAGACAATTTAAAAGAAAAACAGAGGTGCCTGGGTGGCTCAGTGGGTTAAAGCCTCTGCCTTTAGCTCAGGTCATGATCTCAGGATCCTGGGATCGGGTCCCAAATCAGGCTCCCCGCTCAGTGGGGAGCCTGCTTCCTCCTTTCTCTCTCTGTGCCTGTCTCTCTGCCTACTTGTAATCTCTCTGTGTCAAATAAATACATAAAATCTTTTAAAAAATGAAATAAAAGAAAAGAAAAACAAACAAAAATAAAAGAAAAAGAGACTTTTTTTTGTCATTGAGGTAAAAAGAATCATGAATTGATAATGGACATTCCTAGATGGATTAAGCTGGGATGTTCTTTAATTTTTTAATTCATTTATTCACTCAATAGACATTAATTGAGCAAGTGCCATCTGAAAATTCTGCATCAGTCAGATCCAAAACTGTGAAATCTCCAAAATATCTTTAAATGTTGCACAGTTAGATTAAGCATTGGTTTCATTTCTACATTTGTTAAGATGATTATGATTTATATTATGATAAATCTTCATGTTCTTAAAATAAAATCATTTCACTCCCTCAAATATATTGACTTGATAGAATGTTACAATAAACAGCTGATTTCTAGCAAAGACTTAATGAAAGATGATAAGGAGATAATATACTCTTGCTGTGCAAAAATCATTTTCACATAAATTATCTATTTTATTAATAGTTCAGTATTAGAAGAATAGTTCAGTATTTATAATTGGCCAAATGGATTTGAACTATATTAAATGATCACTATGTCTCAAGCTTTGTGTTAGGCTAGGTACTATAGATTTTCTTTTAATCATAAGTTATGATATTTGCCCTCCCAGAATTTAAAGTGTGAGGGATAGGTTCAGACATATTATTTTGATCCATTATAATATGCTAACTATAATGACTGGGTACAATGACTTCCATACACATTTGAGGTGGGTCAAGGTAATATTATTATCCCATTCCAGATGATGGAAGTGAAATTCAAGATATCAGACAACGTGTGCAGAGGTAACTGATAATAGATGACTGCAAGCCAAAGACAGTACAAGAGACCACCGTCTGAGTGCAAGTCAAGTGTCCCCCACTGGACCAGGAAATCCTTCACAGAAGGATTGGTTAGTGCACTTTGGTGGGTCAGAGGAAACAATAGAAAAATCAGGTAACTTGGATAGAAACATTGCCACCTCAACCTCTTTGACTTACAACATTTTTCTACTTCCTTACCATTATTTTGGTCTTCCATGCTGGAGCTGTGGTGAAGGAAAAGAAGACATCTTTTCCACAGAATATGGAAATATGACTTCCACAGAAGTCATATTTCTAAATGTTCTCATTTCTTTACAACTTGCATCAGACTGGAGGATAGAAAACAAATGGTCCAGTCTTTTTCTAACTGGTCCAAAGCCTTAGATCCAATACTCATTGCTTGATCTGATTTGTGCCCTTGTGTGCGAGTAATAATGAATCCTGATGTTTGTACTATTGAGAAAAAGTTGTTTTGAAAGAACAGCTGCCATCTACATAAAACAAAAACAAATAGTGTCTTAACTCATGTTGCTCTGAAAATTTTTACCTTGGGTATTTGATGTGTATTTGGTTTTCTTTTCTCTTTGTGTTTATCTATTCCTCTATCCCCCAAGGCTCTTTGTAGAAAGACTTCACCAGAGAAATTGGTAACTCTGCTAAATAACAAATGGTGATGAAAGTATTAGATTTTCCTGGGAATAAAAATAAGTCCAACTTCACTTTTAGGTTTGATAATTTTATTATTAAACTAAATTCGCTTACTGAATTTGAAACAAATTCAAAGCAGAGAATCCCTTAATTCTCCTGAAACATCTGGTAACCAAAAATCCACTATCCAAGAAACACAGTGATGACCCGAGACTCTCTGGAACTGATGTCTGGATTCGCTTCAACAGCCGCAGAATGGATGCAAGTTCCAAATCTCCATTAATTGAAAAGTGAACTCAGTGGGCCATAGCGTATAAAAGGAAAACTATGTAGAATGTGGGTAATTCCACTTAGGACAATTTCAAGGGTCTGACACTGGATTTGGGAGCACTTGAACATCAAATTCTAAATAATAGATCTTAGCAAACTGCAAAGCTCCAAAGCTCTATTTGACTCTTTTTTTTTTTTAATCATCTACAGCATGAAGATAAATGCTAAAGAATTATGTTCTCTCTGGGAAAAGTGAAACAAAATAATTTCAAATAAAATATGAAGACACCTTTGCCTAAAATCTGAAACTTCTTTCCTGCTTCTGTAGAACGTGATTAAAAGCTTTAGTCAGTGTTATGATGGATTAGCTTAATTCAGGCGGGTCTTGTTCCCCCAACAGGCCACCCTTGAGTGGTTACGTAAACTCAGATTTAAATCAATAGAAGCTTGAATTGTTTGTACTAGAGATATTTGCTCTTGGAATTGGGTACTTGTTTGCCTAGGAGATTTCTAAGGTATCATATCTTAGTGGGAGGTAAATATGGTTTATTGTCCTGTCAGTGACTAGAAACCTGTGCTAAAAAATACACACTTCTTGAGTCTGCTGTTCATTGAGTGTTTGGGGAGATGTTAATTTGATAGAAACTGGTATTATCATAACTCAGGAGCCTAAGAGAACCTCAGCAATTATAGATGTCTCTATTTCAATGGAGAATGATATAAAATTTGAAAGTAAAAAAAAATATATATATATGCATATATATATTAAGTGCTATTGTGTCAGGTACAATGAAACCTTTAAAGAAGTATAAACCTATTCCTTGTCACCAAGACCTTACCATCTTTGTAAGGAGACAGCACAAGGAATAGAGTAATAAATAATAGAGAAAAAATGAAATATTATGTTTTACAGAACATATTACGAGTGCAACAAAACATAAGAGAAAGAGGAGTTCATACAAATTCAGATATGAAGGAAAATCTTAAGATACCAGTGGGGCCTCAAGAGGTACCTGAGAGGATAAATCAAATTCGATTGGCACAAAAGAGTGAGGAGGTTCAGCAGTGTTTCAAGGAGCTTTGATAGCAAAGGCAAAGGGGCGGAAGGAGCAAGGTACATGAAGGAACAGTTAGTTCAGAGAAGTGAAGGGTGAACTTGAGCAGCTGGGTTTTCTGTTTTGTAGGATCTTGAAAGCCAGACTTAGCAATCAATCTACCATCCTTGGTAGTGAAGAATTCTTCCATATTTTTGAACAAGGAGACAATGTTGAAAAACCTATGTGCACAAGTGTGTAACATATATGTATATATGAATATGTACTAAACATATGTACACTGTATATATATATGATGTCTATATAATGTTTACATATGTATAATAGAAATATATTTGTAGTGTGTTTTTAATATATAGGAGGGACGAAAGAAAGGATGGGAGGGACAGAAGCAGGGAAGAAGGAAGGAAGGACTGAAGGAAAGAGGGAAGGAAGGAGGGAGGGGGGAGGGAAGGAAGGAAGGAAGGAAGGAAGGAAAAAAGGAAAACTTGGAGCAGCCAACAAGCTAGTTTAGAAGGAAAGGAGATTGAAGGCAGACAGAGGAGTTAAAAAACTCTCAAACATATTTAATGAAGGGGTCAATGAGAAGCTACACTGAGAAAGCAGTGGGGACACCGCCACAGACTGGTTCTTCAGGCCATTTTGTTTAAACGATTATAATGTGTGAGGAAAATGAATGAGGAAAAAAGATAATAGAGTGTCAATTCTGTGCTTATTTTATAATTTTTTACTGGATGCATGAATAATAGCATTGTGTACTATTGACAAAAAGATGGTTTGCAGAGAAATGTGATGGTTTCCTTGTCATCTTGTGGCAGTCGGGCATATATTTAGAGCCCATAACAATGTGGCCATCACATTCTCCGAGGAGTGCACAGGACCAAAGATAAACACCACTTCTCAGTACAGTTAGCACAAAGTGATCTTTGCAATTAAAAAAAACTACAACATTCTTTTTAACTTTTTTTTGAAGTAATTTTACATTAATAGTACATTACAAAAGGAGTACAGAAAGTTCCCTAATACCTTCACTCAGACCACCAGTGATAGCATCTTACATAACCATAGTACAACGACCAAATCATTGGTAACACTGCTGGAATACCATTAGCTAAATCACTTTCCTCATTTAGATTTTACCACGCACTCAATCTTCACATATCTATAAATTTTTATTATATGTATAATGTTATATAGCAGCGTCACAATCATTATGCTCTTTATATTCTGGATATAAATCTGCAGATATATATTTTAAGCACCTAATGGCAAATTTATATTATTTTTAATTTAAATTCATCACACTTACTATTTTTGCATTTCTGTATCCTAAATTTTTCTTCCCTGCACCCACATTATAAAGATATTATTCTGTATTTTCTTCTAACACATTTCAAGTTTTGCTTTCCACATTTATGTAATTAGTACAGCTAACATTTATTTTGTGTATTGTGCAAGATAATCAGATATTATTCTTTTTCTACATGGAGAATCAATTTCCTCAACAGCACTTATTTTAAAACATCCACTCTTCTTCAGTACTTCATGTTATCAAGTTGTTAAATATCCTGAGCTTTCTCTATATTTCTTTCCCCATTACTCAGTCTTGTTCAACTCATCTATTTGTGTATTTTAATGCATCTCTATGTTTTTAATTAGTGTATATGTATAATATATACTCCTTCTAATCCAACTGTATGTATAATAAGTCTTTTTTTAAGATTTTATTTTTATTTATTTGACAGAGAGAGAAAGAGAGAGAGAGATCACAAGTAGGCAGAGAGGCAGGCAGAGGGAGAGGGGGAAGCAGGCTCCCTGCTGAGCAGAGAGCCTGATGCGGGGCTTGATCCCAGGGTCCTGGGATCATGACCCGAGCTAAAGGCAAAGGCTTTAACCCATTGAGCCACCCAGGTGCCCCTAGTCTTGACAGCTGGAAGGAAAAGCCTCACTCTGCAATTTCTTTAGTTACTTTTTTTTCTCTTTTGCTTTTCTTTATTTTGTCATACAAATTTTAAGATAATCTTGTCAAAACCTTTGTGAAAATATGTTATTTTCACTAAAATTACATTGTATTTCTTAATTTCTCTGAACAGAAACAATGTATTTCCCTACCTAAGTAAAAGATTTATTTTGGTCTTCTTTCAAGGCTTTCAATACAAACACAAAAAGATCTTGTTTTTTTCTTACATTTTTCTTAAGTAGTTTATTTTTATTCTCTTAATTGGTTATTATTAAATTGTAAGCATACCATTGATTGTGCTTGTGGGGAAAGGGGGATAGGTAGTTGCATCTGAAAGGAGGATTGAGAAACAGAACTTGTTTTCTCAGCCACTAAATCCTTGTACTGGTACTATTGCTTTGTTTCTTTATACCCACTAACATTTTTTTTTTCTCTCTCTCTTTTCAACCTATGGTTTCTCCCTTTCGCTCTCTCTTTTTTGCATGGCCTGGGATATCCCACAAAATGTAAAACAAAATGGCTATGAGAAGGATTCTTATCTTTTTCTAACTTAAAGGAAATAATTCCAACGTTCTAATCATTAAAATTGATATGTAACTTTTTTATATCATATGTTAAGTCAATGAAACCTTTTTCACTAGCATTGTCTAAATGTTTGGTTATGATAATAGGAATTAAATGTTAACAGTTATTTTTCTATTTATAATCATATTTTTTATCCTTTGTATTAATAACATAAATAATTGAGTTAAATAGATTTCCTTATTTTAAGCCATCTTTATATATTACATTCCTAAGATAATTCTAACTTGTCATAATGTGTAATTGTTTTCAAATATTGCTGGGTAAAATTTATGAATGCAATTTTTTTGGCAGCTATATTCTTAGGTGAGATTAGGCTTTAAATTTCCATTTTCATACTGTGCTTGTCCTGTTTTGGAATAAGTGTTCACCAGATTGAATTAGTGTCTTCCACTTTTCCTACTTTACTTAAAAGTCTGTATAACCCTGGAGTTATTATTCCCCAAAGATTTGATTTATCAAGAAACTACAAAAAAATGTTTTCCTATGGAATAGAGATGAAGTAGAATTAGGGTGTAATAATGTCTTAATTTAATTTTCAGGTTGTATTTTCTAAATGAAGAATGAAATCGAATGACATTTTATGAATTTATACTTTCTCTTTCCTTTTTAGTGAAATTTTTTAATTGCCTTTGTTAAATGTGTTTCTTTCATGGATTATTCCTGTTTATGTGAAAGGATTCTTTGCCTTTATTTCTTGTTTTTTCCTATATTTGCAGTGCTTTGGTAGTAATAGTAGTAACCGTATTATTGTCCATGGAATTTCTGGTAAATATCTAACATTTTATGCATTTGAGTTCGTCATATTTTTCTTTGTTTTCTATTTAAGATATATATAAGATCTCCATATTTTTTATTCTAAAACCTGTAGAGTTTTCTTTTCTTTTTTTTAAAGTGATTAAATCTTTGATTTATCATTTATTTTTATATGAGCACTGAGGGAAGAATCCAATAATATTTTTTCCCCAAATGACCCATTAGTTCTGTGAAAAGGATGGCTCTTGACTCTTTTACCACTTAACGAACAATTGCTCTTTTCCCCACGACAACTGGCAAGTTAGGCTACCTTATGGCGAGTAACCACAGCTGCAAACCACTAAGACTTAAAACAACAAGGTTTTAGGTTTTTTCACTGTCATTCTATGTCTATTATGGCCTTTTCCTATTCTGGGATTCAGTTAAGGATACCATGTAGTATGTGCTCATCGAGTCTCCTTAATATCCCCTCCTCCAATTTTTTTCAATTTTTTCTTGTTTTTCTCCACCTCAGGCATATTCTGAAGAGCACTGGTCAGGTGTTTTGTAGATACTCCTCACCCTGAGTCTAGCCTGTGCTTTCTCACAGATTAGACTGGCATTTGTGTTTGGGGAGGGCAGAATATCACAGAGATAAAGTTCCCGTCTCATTCCTTTACTTCAGGGGTACATGATATCAATATGACAAGTTTCTCCATTGTAAAGTTATGATTCTTTTCTCGCCATTCTTTGGAGACAATTCAATAAGTCAGCCCTCAGTCAAGAGCAGGGGAGTTAATCTCCCCTCAAAGAGGTGGGCTTAACTCATGAATGTTTATTTTATAATAATTTCTTTAATTTTATTTTTGTGGGGTTTTTTTTTAGGTTTTTATCAATGTGATAGAAATTCTTTCACTATACACTGAAATTGTAAAACAAACAAAAACATTGGAAATATCCAGTTGTGAAAAGTTTGAAAAAATTCATCTGGGCAACCCATCTCAAGAGTTGGATAGGGTAGCACTTTGATTTCTTTCTTTCTTTCTTTCTTTCTTTCTTTCTTTCTTTCTTTCTTTCTTTCTCTTTCTTTCTTTTTCTTTCTTTCTTTCTTTCTTTCTTTCCTTCCTTCCTTCTTTCTCTTTCTTTCTTTCTTTCTTTCTTTCTTTCTTTCTTTCTTTCTTTCTTTCTTTCTTTCTTTCTTTCTCTTGGCTTCCCTTATGTCTATTAATGTGTTTGACATCTGTGAGTCAAAGAGGCATATTGCACTGACACACCCGAGTGGGTAATATATGACTTGTGTGTCCAAAAATGAGACATTTTGTTTTAATCTGAAGACATTTGAATTTAGGATCAAACTTTTGCCTCTCCTCTTAAATGTGTATTCACTGAACTTACATTTTATAAGTTCAATTTTGCTTCTTTTTTATGTCTCTTTTAGAGTTCTCAAATAATGCATAAAACTATGGCATTTGTGTCATTTATTACAGATTTTTATATTTGGGCATAGTTTCTTACCGTAGCAAGAAGTGTAAACTCAAACTGTACCTAGTATGGACACATTCACATGCTCTTATCTAGAAAATGATAATGCCATTCCTTCTCTAGTCAGTGATACTAATTGCCCAGGGGTAGGCAGGTCATCTCTCCCTCAAGAGTTTTGTGACTTGCCACATCTGTGTTGACAGGCTTTTCCTAAGATAACATCATATCGCAGTGTTTTAGTATTACCTGCCAGACAGAATTATCCTTCCTTGACAGTAATTTGTCTTTTAGAATCTCAGTGTCTCCTGCATTAAAATCCCTTACATCTGTCATCATATCCATATCGGTCCTTTGATTAGACTTTTTCTGAAGTTTGAACAATATTTTAGCTTATGTCTCAGAGAGACATTGAAATTAGACCCCTCTTTCTCTTAGCATCTTTTTACTATTAGCTTTTTGAAGGTGAGGAGTTCTTCGATTACTTTATTCCCCATCAGAGTAGTTCGTGTATGTGGATCCGTAGAAGGCACCCACATGGCCTGGTATTTCTCATTATAATGATTTTATTAGTTAGGAAGGCTTCCCCTTTCATGGTGTTCCTAATAGTCAAAAACTTGCATTTATCAATCTCAGAAAAGAAAAACAAAGCGTAAATTGTTGCAAAGACTTAACATATTATTTAGGACAAAAACTCTTAGTTTCAAGAGAGACTTAAAGTACCTGCCACATCTTGGAGACTTTGCCAGAGAAGACATGGTAAAAGATAGCATTGGACCTATTCTAGCCAAGGAGTGATAATTCTCCTTGTTTTAGTACAGAACCATATACTAGACAAAAACTATACAACATTTTTTATTCTCCTGTGATTACTTTGTGCAAATTGGAAGTGTAACCATCTTTCAACTGGCCTAGTATTCACAAAACCTTTCCTGGTGGAAAGATAACCTGTTCCACCAAAGAAAAACAAAATTAGGTAGCTGCATCAGTTTTAATCACTTTATGCAAGATGAAAGAAAGATACCAGGTAGTCAAGAGAAATAGGATTGATTTAAAACTTGGTGAAGATGCTACATGTCACACATGCACTGAAGACCTCATGTTAGGGGGAAGAAGAAGGCACATACTTCACAATCTTTTTTTTTTTCCAAATTTTTTTTTTTTTTTTTTTTTTTTTTGGTTATAAAGATAGTTTTAAACTTAAGGAGGCCAAAATAACATAGAGTAGTGTGAATTGGATAAAGGTCTATTTCATTCTGACCCTGTCCATATTGGTAATGGTTTATGTGTGCCAATGAAGCCATTTAGAGAAATACGCTCTGCTGATTCTGGAGGAATAAAGCTAAACCTACTTAAAAAGTCTGAGTCACATAATAGAAAATATTACACCACTTGGATGGAGTATCTATGTGACCTTTGACAAGTCACTTCCTATATCTGGTCCATGATCTGCAAGATCCCTTCCAATTCAAAACCTTCAAGGACTCTCAGACGTTGCTAGTTGATACGTGGTTCCAGAGTCAGCAGCGTCAACATCAGCTGAAATGCATATTGTTAGACGCTGTTTCAGACTTACAGAATCAGAGTCTCTGGGGGTGGGAGGTTGGTTTTAACAAGCTCTCCTGGTGATTCTTATGAAAACTCAAGGTGAAAAGCACTACTCTGAGACATTTTAGTGATAGTTGGAATAAGGAGGACACGCAAACAAGGAGGCTACAGGCAACAAAAGGAAGTTCCGAAGGAAGATGTGGTTTCTCTCTGGGTATAGAAGCAACCACTAGACAAAGCTGAGAATACATTTCTTGTTGTGGTAGAACACATTTTGGCTCAGTCTAAACAGCAGTGAATGGTGGTGGTTGGCCATTATGAGGAATTCTTTTTCTTTGTCTTGTAAAAATAGTGGTGTCACTAGAGTGCAGTCTCACTCTGACTCCAGAACCAAGGAAGGTGGAAAGCCTTGCTAATAAAAACATCTTGGCAAACAATACCCGCTTACATGCTCACGGTGCACTTTGCCCTCTGTGGCACTCTGGAGGCTGGTGCTGCTGCCATGAACTTGTTCCGGTTTCTGGTCTCCAAATGCACAAAAGCCCATTTTTCTTTATGATACCCAAGATCACACTACAGACTATAACACTGCCAATATTCTAACCCTAACACAGGCCCCTAGAAGGAAAAGACCTTATGGTGATAACAATAATCACTTTCCTATCACACAAAGAAAACTCATGGTTCAAACAAGACTTTCCCTTGGCACTTATAATGTCAGCTTTATTGTACCTGTGGCCATATAAACAAAGCAATGGAGAGAGATGAGAATCAACCAAGAAAACATACCAGGAACAAAATAAAAAGATGATGGCCTCCATAAGGCAAAAGAATGGTACTATCCAAGAAAAGGGACCTGATGGCCAGCAAGGACATTCAGCACAGCCGAACCCAAGGAGAAAGCCCACAGTCATGCTCCCCAACACTTCCTAGTATGTTCTTATAGAAACCTGGTTTACTCCATCAGCAGTCCAAGAGTTTAATTCTAGCGGGGGGGNTGGGGGGGGGGGGGGGTGTTAAAAAAAAGGAATAGCTTCTGAAATCTTGAAGGTAGCTAGAGTAACAAAGCATTACTGCTACAGGAACTCCACAATAAATCTTTATTGAATATAGGAATAAATGAGTGAATGAACCAATGAAGTAAGCAAATGAGAACTTGTGCAATTAAGTTTTTTCAAATACAAAATGCAATGCAGAGGAAGGAGATTCGATCCCAGTTATTCAAGGAGGGCAACCGCTATTATCTTACCAGTTGATTGTTTGGAGGAAAAGGGAACTTTGAGAAGAACTCTAGGATATAAATAGATTAAATGTTCAAATGGGAAGGTGGCATATCACTGTTGCAAAGAGAGGCTTTGGTGTCAAGGTGCTTGTGTTTACATCCTGACTTTGCCATTTGGTAGACAGATGTTTTAACCTCGATGAGTCTGTAAAGGGGAAAAAAAGTACCCATCCCATGCACTTGATTTGTAGATCAAATAAGCCAATTTGATAAAATACTTTGATAAATCTCGCTTAATTATTAACCCATTATTATTAACACTGTAATTATTAAGCACTATATGTGACCAAGTAATTTTAGAATGATGCACTTGTCTGAGAGAGAGGACAAATGCTGCTTGTTTCTCCTTTACCTAATGTTTCAATGGTTAGTCAGAGAAAATGGAGAGAATTTTAAGGGTAGGAGAGAGCTTGGTCAGACGATGTTGCCTATATGACAATGGGCACTAAATATTTTAGGAGTTAAAACTCCAGCAATGTTGAAACCCATGACTTTCAATGGAATTTTTTTCCCCAGACTAAAAGTTTCCTGCTCTACACACACACACACACACACATTATTATGTCTTGGGTAAAAAAAAAGAGGTCAGAAAATGAAAGTCCCAATCAGAGAATATAGAGTCCTCAGATTAAAGAGAAAATGCCTATCACAAAATGCAGATCCAATAGTGCACCCCAGATCATTGCTTTCAGAATGAGCAATTAGTCACCAAAGGGAAAGAAAGAAGGGAGGGAGGGAGGGAAGGAAGGAAGGAAGGAGGGAAAAGAAAGAAAGAAAGAAAGAAAAAGAAAGAAAGAAAGAAAGAAAAAGAAAGAAAGAAAGAAAGAAAGAAAGAAAGAAAGAAAGAAAGAAAGAAAGAAAGAAAGAAAGAGGAAGAAAAAAAAGTCTGTCCTAAAGAGTGAATAAATAGTGCCTAGAGTTTGCAGAGTTAGTAAAAGAGAAGCAATCTCCTCCTAACAATACTATTGATAAAAACATGGTAGTTAGAGGGAACTTTTAATTAAGTATGTAAGCAAGGGCTTAATTTTTTTTTCCCGAAGAAAAGTAATCAGGCTCTGACACAAAGACCTTACATTCCAGAACAATAAGAGTGGGAGACAGACAGAGGAGGAGAAAGAGAAGGAAGGGTATCAGAGATTGAACAGAGGAGAAAACCAGACTCAAACCAGCAGATTTTAAAAATCTATTATTTTACGAGAAATAAAATTTAGAATTATTGTCAGAATAGTTTGACATACCTGGGTTTTATGTAGAATTATGGTTATGACGGTGTGTAATAATAACAAAATAACTGTGGTATTCTTTCCTTGATGTGGATTCCTCCATTTTTTTTTTAAACCAGTTTTTGTTTATGTGAGCCATTCTGTGTCAAAGAAACCTTCGAAACAATGCCCTAAGTATATATCCGATAGGGTGATTCTTTCCTGAAAATTAGAGACCAGAGTGAGCTGACTAGAGAAGGTAGAATATACTAGAAGGGGTCCTTAGATTAATGCTCTCTTAACTTATTACTCACTTACTACATATTATGCTCTTTGTGGAGACTTTCCCAATTAACATGCCCTTTTGTTTATAGACCTCCAATTCTGTGGCATAGAAATAGTCCTAATATCAGGAACTGGACTCTCTGATGCTAATAACTGTATCCTAACTACTATCAGAGGGTATATTTCATAAACTAATGTTAATAGTTGAGAGAGAGCCTAATATTTTCTGAAATGAACTTGTGCCAAACTTTATGCTTCCTATGAATTATTAGGACTTAATTCTGGAAAACCCATTATGATTTTGGTATTTTTATCCTCTGTAAGTGATAAAGACACTGAGGCCAGGGGAGCCTGGGTGGCTCAGTCGGATGGGCATCTGACTCTTGGTTTTGGCTCAAGTCCTGATCTCAGGGTCCTGGGATCCAGGCTGGGATGGGCTCTGTGCTCGGCAGGGAGTTGGCTTGAAGAATCTCCCCTCTGCCCTTCCTGCCACTTGCATTCTATCTCTCCCTCTAAAATAAATAAATAAATCTTTTAAAAAATAAAAACTGAGGCAAATACAGATGGACTAAATTGCCTGACATCACAGTGATGCAAGAGCTGAGTCTCTAAAACACACACTGAGGGTGCCGGGGTGGCTCAGTGGGTTAAAGCCTCTGCTTTCAGCTCAGGTCATGATCTCAGGGTCCTGGGATCGAGGCCCGCATTGGGCTCCCTGCTCAGAGGGGAGCCTGCTTCTCCCTCTCTCTGTCTGCCTCTCTGCCTACTTGTGATCTCTCTCCCTCTGTGAAATAAATAAATAAAATCTTAAAAAATAAAATAAAATAAAACACACACTGAGCATATGCTTAAAGGCATATCAAAATTTGGTTCGGTGTAGACGTTGTTTTCCTAATTTATTTTTTATTTTACTTGATACTTTTTGCAACTTGGACACTTATTCATACTATAAAATAATTCTAGAGCACCTATGTTGAGTATCAACTTCAGATTTTTTCCCTAAATATAAACTAGATTACTCACAGTGAATTAAAAAACAAAACAAAAAAAAAACAGATTATACTCAGTAAACAAAACAAAACAAAAAAGTTCATTCTGTACATTTATCATCTCTAATTCTGGTAAATAAATCAAATAAAGTAAAGCATCATTCAGAGTACCTTAAGGTGAACTTTCGCCCTTGACTCATTACAAGAAATATTTTTCAGCACTGAAAATGTGTCTACTTTGTATCGAACTTTGTATCTAATGGACATACTTTCCAGTCTCAGAAGAATTCACTCTCTTTCACATATTTAGGCCAAATGAAAAGCATTATCCATCAACTGCTAAAAGCCCTTATAATGTTTTTATAAAAAACACCAACTATGGATTAAGTCAAAACTGACAGATTAAGAAATAAAAATAAGGGATACATGGTTAAATTTGAATTTTAGATAGATAATGAATTTAGTTTAGTATTAAGTATATGTTCTGCAATACTTGTGGGGACATATACACTAACAAATTATTTGTTGCCTATCTAAAATCTAAAATCGACTCAACGTCCTATATTTTATTTGACAGCCGTAGTGTAAGACATAAAAATGAATCAAATAATTGGTAAAATTTTGAAGATAGATATGTCACATGTAAGTCTTCTCTAGTGATAAATTGACCTCTGTTGAAAATAAAAATACAATGTATACACATTTTTACTTTTCATGTTGCAGCTTCATTAGCTGCTCAAATGCTTCCTGATGAGCTCTTTTTCATGTTTTTTTAAAATAATTTTACCCTTTATTTTTTTCTCCTGGATTATCATATTTAATGCGGTGACACTGGAACATTTTATTTCATGTTTACAAAAGAGAAGTACTCTGATGAATAATTAAATCTAGGATGAGAAATTTTTAGAATTGCCTCAGAGGAAGTAGTGTTGTGCTGTTTTACTTTACTTTTTAAAGGGTAAATGTACAGACATCAGCCTTCCTTCCTCAAATTCTATTAAAAGGAGATAAACCAAAGGCAAGTAGTAAGTCTCCATCTTGTCCCTCACACAAATTCTGTTTAGAAAACGCCAGATCTATTCTTTGCAAGATTATTTAAGGAGGGAATCAACCCAAGAAGATGTAATTGAATTATCAATATCTGGAACAAAAGGTAACTGATGGGGCGCCTGGGTAGCTCAGTTGGTCATGCGGCTGCCTTCAGCTCAGGTCATGATTCCAGGTGCCTGGAATCAAGCCCCACATGGGGCTCCTTGCTCAGCGGGGAGCCTGCTTCTCCCTCTCCCTCTGCCTGCTGCTCCCCCTCCTTGTGCTCTCTCTCTCTCTCTCTCACTCTCTCTCTCTCTCTCTCTCTCTCTCTGTCAAATAAATAAATAAAATCTTTAAAAACAAAAACAAAAGGTAACTATGTTTCCAGAGCCATTGTTATGTGAAAAAGAGAAACTTACTTTATATTCTGTGTATCTAACGATAAAATGTTCTAATGCATTTTTCTGACAAGTTAAATTGAAAATGGTGGTAGTTCAGTAGCTAAGATCACATTTGTATTTGTTTTAACATTCCAAATGCCCAGCTTTGGGTCATACTAATAATAATAACTAATATTAACTGAGTTCCCTTTTCATGGCAGCTTTCCAGTAATGATTGCTTAATAAGCGTTATCTTCTTAAACCCACCAACACTATGAAACAGGTGGTAATATTATCCTCACTTTATTGATTAGGATACTTGCTTAAAGACATATAGATAATAAGTGGCAGAACTTGTACAAGATACTGTCCTAGGTGAAGAAAACATTCTGAATCCCTAAAAAATGGGACAAGAGTGACAAAATCTACAGAGAACCCTGAGTTAAGTTGGCATACATCTTTCCATTTTGTGATTGATTAGTTTCAATCCCAATACATACATAAAAATAATTATATTTTTTAAATCATGATTTAAGAAATTGCCCTATGGAAATAAAATAAGCTGTAGAAACTAAACACACACAACCAGTTTTGTCTTTAAAGAACTAATGTGGACTCAGTCTATAGTGATTCTCATCTCAGCAGCCCTTGGGAAATCCTGGAAAATTTTTTAAAATACTAATGCCTGAGTCCCCTGCTGGAGACCGTGATTGAATCTACCTGGATTACAGCCTGGGTATCAGGATATTTTAAAGCTCCCTAATTGCTGGGGTGAGGGAGAGGCTGCAAAAATCCAAAAAGACACTGTCACTATATGCAGCATTTGTAGGCTAAACTTTAATGCAGCTGTTTACAGCAGTCTTTGCAAGTGTCTGAACAACATTCAAATTGATCCTGGCAGCTTTTCTAGCTAGTATATAGGAACAGCTCTTAAAAAGACATTACTTTGAACAGACATCTATCCCAGCTTCTCATTGGAAAGCAGAATTAGAAAAGTAGGTTTCATCTGTTCCCAGAAGATGGTGAGAAAGAGGGAAGTTGTAAGTATATGGGGAAACAAAAAAGTTGCTGAAAATTTCCATAACAACAACAACAACAGTGATAATGATAAAGTGGGAAGATATATCCTCAAAGACCAACATTTCAGAAGACTGCCTTGCTTCTCAGTGTCTGAGGATAATGCTGCAGTAATTCCTGTCCCCAGCCCCCAGTCCCCTAGCTCCAAATTGTCCTAGCTATTGGCATTCTTCTGAGAAAAGCAAACATACCCAGGCATAAAGCCTTTAGTCCCTTGAGGTTCCTAGAAAGCAAATTAGTCCACATAGTAGATTAGAAATAGAAAAAGAAAAGTAGGGGGTGGTGACTTTTGGTGGTGGCAGGAATAGCAATGGGATGATTTAAGAATGTGTGAGTGGCTGTTGGCAACAGGGATTGGCTGTGAGCTTTGAGCCCCTCTGGGTTTGTTGGCTGTGGGAGTCCTAATTATGAGCATAATAGATAAATTCACCATGGCCACAACAAGCTACTTAATCTGGTTCTGATAATAACAGCCAATTAAGTTTGCATTATGAAATGATTTCTAGAATTGAAGGTAGGTGGACTTTTAATTATGTATTGTTTGAAAACATTTAAGATTTTAAATCAAGGGCTTAAAACATTATCTTTGGTATATGGTTAATAGTTCTGATCATACCAAAATTGTCTGCTGTACCTAAAATAGCAAGTCAATGATAAATGGAGTCAAATTGTTATGTAATTTGGATAGAGGAGATTAGTATTCTGTGTTTATATTATTTCTTCCTCTAGATGTCCCATTATTTCTGATTAATTTTAATCAAGATACCAAATGGCCTTTTATCTCTATTTTTTTCCCCAGAACTGATTCTAACTACCTAACATTTGTTTGAATTTGGATTTAATAAATGCCTTCTCCTCAACCCTTACAGCTAAGCTTTTGAACTAGTGGGTTGGTAATGAAGATATATAAAGATAAAGAGGAAAGAGGAATTACATATATTAGGTCTGCAGTGCTTTGATTTCATTCTAGCTGCCTGTGGAAGTAGAGATGAATAAATATCAAACAACTTAAATCATAGTCTAAGATCATAGGAGAAAGAGCCTCAATTTTGTTACGGCTCCCTTACTGTAAACATAATTTCCAACTAACAGAAATAAAAGAACAACTGCTTTCTAAATTCACGTGTTGGAATCCCTTTACTTACTTATTTGTGTTTGTTTGATTGTTGGCTTTGTTCTGTTTTATTAGGTTCTATATTTAGAGGAATATGGAGAAGAGTAGAGTATGTTTTTCTGTAGATGTTTAATAGGAGAATTTTTGTTGGACCAGGGATTTAGGTGTGAATCAGAGTATCAGTCTACAGCACTGATTCTCAGACTCCGGCGTGATCAGCATCTCCTGGAGAGCCTGTGAAGACAAAGATTACTGCTCTTCATTCCCAGTTTCTCATCCAGTATTCCTAGGGGAGTACCCAGGAATTGATATTTCTAACAAGTTCCTAGGTGGTGTGGATACTGCTGGGCCAAGGCCATATTTGGAACCACGGATCTATTAGCACTAATAAAATAGTAACATTGCATAGTATAACCCACAAAACATGGCCAATATAGTCAGGACCTAAAGTCTCATTTGATTCACTCTAAAAATATGAATCCACATGAAAAAGAATCATGTTTATGGCTTTCCTCATCAAGCACATCAGATTTTGTAACTTCCCCAGGAACCAGCCCCACGCAAGAGAATGTATTCCGGGCTAGTACCCAATTTCCAAACTTTCGTCTAAATTTCACTGACATTGATGGTATTTATATACTTTATCCTCTCACTTTTCCTTTATCGTTAGTAGTACCATTATTATATCTACACCATCATGAGGAACAACATTTTTTTAAATATTTTTTTAAATTTTTTTTTTTTTTTAATTAGGGTCTGGAAGGTAAACTTAGTGTTAGTGATCATGCATCTGTTCCTAAATGCTTAAATCTCAGGGTCACTGGGTCAAATGAGACTCATCCTCTAACCCCAAAGATGGTATTGATAACCCCAATGTGGGCATAGCAAGCTTTTGTCACAGCTCCTAAAACCACATTTTTAAAGCAATCCCATATTCTCGAACAAAGTTTCTGCAGAACTAGAGGTAAAAATGATCCAAAGGCCAAGGTTTGCTTCATAGGAATCCAGACCAATGCAGAGCCATAAATCCTTTTGCCCCTGATAGCCACAGGATCACTGAGGAAGTTAGTGCTGACACATCAAACACCCAAGCAAAATAACAACACAACCCTTCCTCTGGGGCAGATGGTTACCAGGGTTTTTATGACTTTTATCACCTCAATCAACCAATCAAATCTGTTTCATATACGTATGCATTCCTTATATATATAGACGTGAAATTCCTGGCCAGTCCTTCCTTACCTTACCTTTAGAAAATTTCTCTAGCAGATGTTTCCTGTCTATGCCAGCCATATGTTATTGGAAGGAGGTCTTTGTAGAGCTTGGCCCTTCGGAGATAGTAACCATAAATGATGGATCACAGAGATTATGTCAGAGTCTGTGACGACGAATTAAACTAATTTTGTCATTTTACAGAGGAATACATTTAGGTAGAGTTAGAATTTCACACAGCTGGTTAGCAAGAGATGATAAAGGAGTGGTGAACTGTGCTTCTCTGCACGGTGCACTTTCTCTTATTCAACACACCTTCTTAAGGAATTCAGTTATTCCAGAAGATGCCCGTCAAGACAAGCATTAATTCAAAGTCTGAAAACTGAAAAGGGATCTACTTGTTTTGTAGATTGTATTGGGTATTATGATTCTATTTCACAGAGGAACAGAAGCAATAGGATATATCAATATAGATCTCTATTGATATATATAGATATCGATATATCTATATAGATCTGTATCGATATATAGATATCAATATACTTATATATTGATATCTATATATAGATATATAGATATTTCTATATAGATATATAGATATGTATATATGTCTATATGGAAAGGTTTGTTTTAAGGAATTGGTCCACATGATTGTAGTGGCTCTCAAGTCCGAAATCTGTAGGGCAGCCCTGAAGATTGGAAACTGAGATAAGACTTGATATTGCAGTCTTGGCTCTGAAATTTTTAGTGCAAGCCAGCAGCCTGGAAACTCAGGCCAGGTTTATAATTTGCAGTCTTGAAGTAGAATTGCTTCTCTATCCGGAAACCTCAATTTTTGCTTCTAAGTCCTTCAATTGACTGGGTGAGATCCACCCACACTATAGAGGGCATTCTTATTCACTGTAAGTTTACTGATTATAAATCTAATCACATCTACAATTACTTTCACAGGAACGTCTAGACTATTATTTGACCCAACAACTTGACATGACAACCTAGCCAAGTGTGCACATAATAGTAACCATCACACGTTGGTTTATGATTCCTAAACACGTGTTTCATTCAATTGTCTACATGACTGGAAAGTCAGGTCGAAAGTCATTGCCCCTTACCCCTGGAGGATACCTCCATGAATCCCAGTGGATGTCTAAATCCACAGATAGTACCAAAATCCATATACACTGCTTTTCCTATACATACATACCTACAATAAAGTTTAATTGATAAATTAGGCATAGTAAGAGATTAACAACAATAATTAAGAATAAAATAATTATAACAACATGCTGTAATAAAAATGATGTGAATGTGGTCTCTCTTCCAAAATATCTCAGTGTACTGTACTCATCCTTCTTCTCGTGATGATGTGAGACGATAAAATGCCTATATGGTGAGATGAAGTGAGGTAAGCATTGTGACATAGCATTAGGCTACTAGTGTCCTTCTGTCATATTGTCAGAAGGAGGAACATCTGCTTGCAGATGGCCTGTGAAAAAAGTGAAACCACAGGTAAATGGGGGATACTGTATTTAGGTAGCACCAAGTTGAAAACTGCCTAGGTTAAGCGATGTTTTCCAGTGTGGCCTTAGCTGATGTTGTACCCTCCATCCGTGTGATTCCTCTCTTTACTGATTTGCACCAATCTTTGAGTGAAGATCAGGACTTGGTTAATTACCACTCTAAAGCCTCCATTCATATTAGGGGTCTTGATAGGGACAGAGGGAGGATATCTAAATATCTTGGTATATAAAAATACTTTATAAACTATACAATTCTACTCATCATTCATTTTTAGGGGGTCTTCAGAGGATGGGGTATTTTCTAAGCTTTTATTTTTGTATCAAAAAGCCAACTAAATGCTGATTCTTTAGATTTAAGGAGAAATTGGCATTGGTCAGCTGACACCACAACCATAGAAGCCTAGATTGCTGAGCTTTTTCTATGTAAATTATGAAGAATATTAGCTCAGCCTATGCTTACATTCATGTATACATTTTAAAAAAATGTCCTAAAGCATTTCTGATGTTTGCACAGACTCATGCAGGTAGAGATCATTGCCAAGTGTAGAGTTCTTGCTTCTCCTGGTATTCCTCTTCCCATCACTTCCTGACACTGTCCCAACCGTTCCTCCAATCCCATTGCTTCCTTCAGAATTGATAACCATGAACTCTGGGAATAGCATGCCATCTAGAAATAATGAAGTAATTGTTCCATCTATTCAATGGGAGCCTATTAAAAAATTAAAGAACATTGTCTCAAGTAAACCTTCCAGTAATGATATATTTACTCATGTCTACCAGTTTCTTTCTTATTAAAAAAACCTCAAAAGCGCTCTTCTAAATTCAGAAATCATATATTTGCTACTGTTCTTTGATTTAAAATGTGTGTAGATATAACCACATGAAAATCGACATTTATTTCACTATATTGACATTTTATGTGTGGGGAAAGTTGCATATTAAGAAATACATGTTCGGTCTAAAAATTGCAGTCATAATTATTTCTAAGTTTAACAAATTCAATATTCAATTTTAACTTTCCAGAATTTTAATTATTTAATCAACCACAAATTTAAAGTATAGTTGTAAACAGATTAACTTACCTAAAATGTTGAAATCTCACACCTTGGTCTTGGCACCTACCATCTCATTGCTTCAAAAATGCCTGCTTGTTGCTGAAACACTGTATTAAGTGTCATGACCTTGATGAGGACACCAATGATTATACTTGCTAGTAAGTCCTCCTACTCACTCCCTAACAGCAATCTGTTGCTGAACTGCAGCATCTCAGTGTCAAAGATAGGACATGTTAGGCACCTACACTGTGTCAGGCACTTGCTCAACATTGAAACCTCAGAAAAGTCCTAAGAAGTTGAGATAAAGAGCGTTATTTTGCAGATTAAGAACTGAGTGTTAAATTATGTAAAGAACCCAAGGCCTGACAGTTTGTAATATTCAAACACAGGATTTCAACCTCTTACTAGCTAGCTGTTTATATTTATCCATCCACTTAGAGCTCTGTCAGCACTAAATAAACTGTTCTATTTATCTGTTTATCCTCAACTCCAAGTACAGCCCATGGCATATAATAATTACTTGATGAATCTTGAGTGATTGAAGGAATGAATGAATGAAGGGTTTTTTTCTAAATTCAAGTCTTTCACAGTAAGTTTATAGAGATTTACAGAGTGCTAAACCTCAAATAGATAAGAACATTTATTTCCAGTTCCCCTATCCATCCTATTTCAAAGTTTCCTCCAGAGGTTAGTAGTTTTTTTACCTTTGACACCAGGTTAACACATAATTATCTTCTTATTGTAAAAAAATGGAAAGGTTATCATGACATTTGATGGAAAAAGTCAACTGAAATTATGCATTCTGTGAAATACAACTGTCAGAGAAGAAATCCAACACTGTTCTTTCATTTCTCTGCAAAACATATATATGTTTAACTACAGATAATTAACATTTATAAAAGCCATAAAAGCTCACCTGAAACTTTTGGCAGGTAATTAGTTGGATGAATTGATTAATGTGCATCTTAATCACTTATAATAGAGTGGCTTTGTGTGGGTATGAGTTCTTGTTTTGGAACCATGTACAGCAAAACAGTCACTAGTTTAGCATTATGTCAGTCCAGATTCTCAAGGAAAACCATAAAATCTTCTATAATTATGACTCATTACATAAATATCCTTTCAAACATAATAAATTTGGGACATAAAATCTGAAGCAATACGTGTTATTAGAATTCCAAGTTAATAGTGAGCATAAAATGATTGTATCCAAGAGCATATATGTTAGATTACACAACCAAAACTTAAGTGATATGTCACTTACCTGGTGTTATTTCCCATGAGAATTTAAGAATCTATTATGCTCATCTTCTATGGACTATTGAAGGCACATTTAGGAATCTATTTTTTTTCTTTATTTTTTCAGTGTTCAAAGATTCATTGTTTGTGCACCACACCCAGTGCTCCATGCAATACGTGCCCTTCTTAATAGCCACCACCAGGCTCGCTCATCCTCCTACCCTCTTCCCCTCCAAAACCCTCAGTTTGCTTCTCACAATCCATGGTCTCTCACGCTTCATCTCTCCCTCAGATTTATCCCAATTCACTTTTCCTTTCTTCTCCTAATGTCCTCCATGTTATTCCTTACGCTCCACAAGTAAATGAAACCATATGGTAATTGACTTTCTCTGTTTGACTTATTTCACTCAGCATAGTCTCCTCCAGTCCCTTCCATGTTGATACAAAACTTGGGTATTCATCCTTTTGATGGCTGTGTAATATTCCATTGTATATATGGACCATATCTTCTTTATCCGTTTGTCTGATGAAGGGAATCTTGGCTCTTTCACAATTTGGTGATTGTGGACATTGATGCTATGAACATTGGGGTACAGACGGCCCTCTTTTCACTACATCTGTATCGTTGGGGTAAATACCCAGTACTGCAATTGCAGGGTCATACTATAGCTCTATTTTTAATTTTTTGAGGAATCTCCACACTGTTTTCCAAAGTGGCTACACCAACTTGCATTCCCACCAACAGTGTAAGAGGGTTCCCCTTTCTCCACATCCTCTCCAACACTTGTTGTTTCCTGTCCTTTTAATTTTGACTATTCTAACTGGTATAAGGTGGTATCTCAACGTGGTTTTGATTTAAATTTCCCTGATGGCTAATTATGATGAACATTTTTCTTGTGTCTGTTAGTCATTTGTATGTCTTCTTTAGAGAAGTGACTGTTCATCTCTTCTGCCCATTTTTTGACATGATTACCTATTTTTTGGGTGTTGAGTTTGACGAGTTCTTTATAGATCTTGAATATCAGCCCTTTGTCTGTGGTGTCATTTGCAAATATCTTCTTCCATTCCGTGGGTTGCCTCTTTGTTCTGTTGACTGTTTCCCTTTCTCTGCAGAAGTTTTTTATCTTGATGAAGTCCCAAAAGTTCATTTTCACTTTTGTTTCCTTTGCCTTTGGAGACATGACTTGAAAGAAGTTGCCGTGGCCATTGTCAAAGAAGTTACTGCCTATGTTCTCTTCCAGGATTTTTATAGATTCCTGCCTCACGTTAAGGTCTTTCATCGATTTCAAGTTTATCTCTGTGTATGGTGTAAGAGAATGGTCGAGTTTCATTCTACTATACATAGCTGTCCAATTTTCCCAGCACAATTTACTAAAGAGTGTCTTTTTTCCACTGGATATTTTTTCCTGCTTTGTCAAAGACGTTTAGGAATCTATTATGCTTATATGCTATGGACTACTGAAGGCAGTTAAGATTATTTTTGAAAGTGGTTTAAGAAAGAAATTCTTTGAAAATTCCTAAACTTGTTAGGCCTTTCCAGATATTTTCCTAGAACTTAAAGATATTTGAAGATTCCTTGTAGACAAGTATATAAAAGTATTTTATGGGAAGCTAATTATTGAGCAGATTTTTAGAAAGCTAACATCAGGGCTTTCATAAAAATATTCTTAAGGGCGCCTGGGTGGCTCAGTGGGTTAAAGCCTCTGCTTTCGGCTCAGGTCATGATCTCAGGGTCCTGGGATCGAGGCCCGCATCGGGCTCTCTGCTCAGCAGGGAGCCTGCTTCCCCCTCTCTCTCTGCCTGCCTCTCTGCCTCCTTGTGATCTCTCTCCCTCTGTGAAATAAATAAATAAAATCTTTAAAAAAATATATATTTTTAAAACTTGGGCCAAAGATTTTATTAAATCATTAATTAATGAGAGAAACACTAAGATGTCTTAGCTGCTTCAGAGCAGGGAACCCAAAGAGCACAATTATATAGGCAACCAGAAATTGTGACAGTGAATTTATGAATATATCCACAATTAGATCAATATCTATAGGACCAGAATTCTTACATTTCTTTGCATTGGAATTACCTACATTATTATCAGATTTCTACAACTGCAGAGTTGTAAATAACTCAAGAATAACAAAAGATAAAATATGTCGTATAGTAAGCTTGACAGGATAGGACAGTTTGTGATGTTTCTGCACATTTCAAAATCCTTTACAGTATGCCCTGATACTTGAGCAGCACATATTGAAAATTATTTTTGATAAACTATGAGTTGAGTCTCTGTGGGCTATGGGGTGTCAGATGCTATGAAGCCTCTAGAGAAGACAATGAGGCTTCTTTGAGTGAGGTAAGAGGAAGACTGTTTGGATTCTGAAACAGTGTGTATGAGGTAGAAGGAAGGGGCAGAGTATGAATGGGGGAGGTCGTAATACCCACTGGGCCCCCCTCACCAACTTTTCTGACATCTGAGTTTCACCACACTGAATAAAATGACAATGCTTTGTGTGATTGGATTTGTGGGAAGAACCAGTAGAAGAAGAGTTCCTAGTTGTGGTAGTGTAGGAGAGTGTCAGCATGGGAGAGCTCCGAGATAGAGGAACAGAAAGAACTTTGAGTGAAAGACTGGCAAAAATCTGGAGGAAGTATAAGGCTTACAAAAGGCATGTGGAATCAGAGCTATGAGGTAAATTCTGTTGATATCCAAAGGATTAGAGAGGTACCAGTTTACATTTGGATTAGACATAAAATGTTGTAGTCAATACCTATCATGAAAGTTATTTGAGTGATAAAAGCATGCATGCTTTTTATAGTTTTGAGGCAGTTACATGGAAAGTAGCTCCTATACTCTTTGTAGGTGGTTTGTTTGGTACACACGAGGCCCTCAGTGAATGCAAATGTTCTCCCTGGCATCTCCATTTTCTACCTTGATGCTTTCACTGTGACAATTTCAGGTCCCTTCCAATGCTTTGCCTTCTCCTCTCTGCTTATCTAGTATCTTTCAACCAAATTTTAGAAGCTCCATGGAAGTTACTTTAGTGGACTTTAATCTTTCAATTGTCTGAAGGTTTGTTGCCCTCAGAACAGTATAGCTAATCATAACATTGTATTCGTCCCATTTAGACCGTAAGCACCTTAGAAGGCATAGAAGTACATGTAATATTATTTTTGTTCTTCAATAAGATTTGTTCATTTGGGGGGTATGAGTCCTTATTAATGAACTCTAAAGAAAACGATGGTCATGGCCAAACAAATATATTTTCCTTAACCATAAATATGACAAAATAAAGGGTTTGCTTCCATGAATTTGCATCATTATCAGATTATTTAACATTAGTAAAATTATTTGTTGTGATGTTTGTATACTAGATATTGTCATATTCATTATCTCACTTGATTCTGTTTATTTTCTTGGAAGTATAATTTTCAAGAGGTGAAAATAGATGCAAAGTTAGAATAGTCATTAAGGGGTCAGCAACTGCCAAGTGCCAGTGTCAGAAGTAGTAATCGACACCTCTGATTTCTGTTCCCTCCCAGCTATGTTTGGATTAAGTTTAAATAAATCAGTGGCAATCTCAGGCCATGGTGGATTGTGTATCTAGTAGACAATCAGCCACCATAATAGATACCTTTGTATCTTTCCATTTCCTTTTTATTCAATACGTCTCTTTCTTTTCCCTCCACCCACAAGACAATGTGAGTGAAAACAAAAGCAGGATTCTGATGATAAACTCTATATTTGACCTTAAACAAATCAATTAGCTTGTGTGGTGTTATCTGGAGAGTCTCAGCATCCTTAGCTAGACCAGATGCTAGTGATAAGACATACCTCAGGAGTGTATTAATAATCAACAGATATGTAGAAATGCATTATTTTTATTTTCCCCTTTTCCCTTTCCTTTCTCATTTCCTTCTGTTTATAGCACTGAAATGGACTACCTAGCTCTCTGATGACACTTAGGACTTAAATAGCTTCGATGATGATCTAAATTAGCCTTTGGACTGTCTCAGTCCCTGGAAAGGGATGAGGGTGTCCTCTAATTGTTGCATTTCACAGGATGTATTCTTTGAGTTGACTTCTTCCATTGATGGTCATGATAACCTTCTCATTCTTCACAATGAGGAGATAATTATGTGCTAACCTGGTGTCTAAGGTAAAAAGCTGCCAACTTTGAGACTGAAGCCTTGCTATAGGATGTTTAGGAACCTGAAAATTAATGTTCTTATCAGTTTGAGGCTTAACACTTTGTACATCTTCAAGAAGTTACTTTGAAAGGGCAGACGGATTCAAAACACTGAACAAAAGTCACTTCAAATGCAGATATTTGAATTTTATTTTTAAAACAGAAACTGGTGTATCTACACAGAAGCATTTTGCCTATAGTGAGTGGTTGTTTTGATACATCTATCAAATCATGTAAGCCAGGCACCTGGGTGGCTCAGTGGGTTAAAGCCGCTGCCTTCAGCTCAGGTCATGATCCCAAGGTCCTGGGATCGAGGCCCACATCGGGCTCTCTGCTCAGCAGGGAGCCTGCTTCCTCCTCTCTCCTCTCTCTCTGCCTGTCTCTCTGCCTACTTGTAATCTCTCTCTCTGTGTCAAATGAATAAATAAAATCTTTAAAAAAAAAATCATGTAAGCCATTATTCTAAAATCCAAAACAAATCAGGGCAGCGAACCCATAACATATGACATCAATCCAATCTGAGTTGGCCCTGCCCAATGTAAGCCCTGTGGTTTGGGAAAAACTATCTTAAGCTTTTGGTTCTCAGTTTACTCATCTGTAAAAATGAGTGACACCATTAACTATTAGATTTCAGCTCTAAATGCCCAGGCTGCAACAGAGCGAGTTTTTCACGCCTTCAATTCTGAGTAGTTAGACATATGAAGTAATAACCAGAGCTCTGAACTATCAGTCTGTGTGACTTCACCCTCACTTTGGTGTGAATGCTCCTTTTTTTTCAAATGTCCCTTGGGGTTCCCATATGCCCTCTGCTTGACAAATTTTCTTTTCTTTTCTTTTTTATCCTAATTACCTTTTTGTTCTCCTTCCAATGCTATTCTACCTCGACATTAATGCTTCATCTTTTTTAGCTAACACTTTCTTCTGTTACTATCCAAAGAAGTTTAAATTTTTGCTCTCTCTCTACATGTTTGTGTATATGAGTGTTTGACTATAAGAAATGTCCTTCTGCTTTATGTTTTTGATGCCCAAATATACAAATTTACTCAAAATATTTCTTTTGAACTCTTAAAGCAATAGTAGATTCATTATAAAGTATGGAGAGTGTATTAGTTTTCTATTTATGCATGACAAATTACCAAAAGTTTAGTAGTATAAAACAACACACACACACACGTATGTATGTGTGTGTGTGTATATATATATATATTATATATATATATAATATATATATATATATACATATATTATCTTACCATCTCTATGAGTCAGAAATCCAGGCATAGTTTGGCTGGGTTCCCTGCAAGGCTGCAATCGAGGTGTCCGCCAAGACTGGATTCTCATCTAAGGCTTTCCTAGGTCATGTGGGAATAATCTGCTTCCAAGTTCATGTGGTTCCTGGCAGAATACAGTTTTTGGTAGGCCGCAGGATTGAGGGCCTAAGTTTCTTTCTGGTGGTGGGCCACAAGCCACCCTCATCCCCTTGCCACCTGATCCTATTTATAGGGTATCTTGCAGTGAGGCAAGTTGCTTCTTTAAAAGCAGGAAAGGAGAATATCTCCTAGCAAGACGATGTTCATCTTATGTAACATAATCCTGTCTACCTAAGTGCATACATCCAGTCACATTCACCATATTCTATTGGTAAGAAGCAATTCACAGATCTTGCCCACACTCAAGGGGAAAGGGTTATGCAAGAATACCAGGCAGCTAGAGCCTGTCCACCACAGTGAGTAAAGGTAGGACATCTCAGCAATTAAAGATTGTTTGCCATATTTCTATTCCATTGATCTGTGAAGGTCAGATTATTGATAATCTTGTAAATTTCATGGAATAGCAGGAACTATATTAAAAACAAACAATGACATGCCATTGAAAGTGTTAGGTAGCAAGGTGTTAACATGGGCCTGCATCTTAGGAGGCATGTCAATTACTATCTAAAGAAATCAGTGGGAGGAGGACAAGACTAGCACTAGAAAAACCAGTGATGCTGCCCATCAATCCATGTAAAAGGCAGTGTCACATCGGATTAGGGAGTGGTTAGATAACTGACAAACAGCGGATGAAGGTGAGATGCTGTTCTGAAAATAGAATTGACAGAGCTTAGTAAAGTAAAGAGAATTTTGAAAATGAGTTACCTGGAATGGAAGTTGATGATGCTCATTTACTAAGATTGAAATCACTAAAAGAGGAGTGGTTTAATTCACAGTGGGGCAGACATCACCCCGTAGAAGGGTAAGTGAAGGCTTGGGACTCAAAGTAAGAAGAGAAGAAGGGTGAACCTGTTCCCAGACTAACATTCGCATTAAGATGAGTAAAGGGAACAGAAAGTCAGGAAAGAGGGTGAGAAGGGCCAGTCAGAGGGAGGAAGAAATCTTACAATATGAAACCAATGGATGCTAGGGTTTTGAGGAGGGAATGCCACAGTGGTTTACTGTGACTGAGATACAAGCGAGATAAGTAATGCAGAATCCATTGTTTTATCAATAAAGACATTTTAGGTAGACTTCATTAGTGCAGATGATTCTTACATTACAGTTCTAAGGGCCTTCTGAAGCTATTTATAAATTCAAAAACCTAATATTGCAAATTAGTTCCTACAAGTACTGCCTCTTTTCTTCTACTTATGGTGAAATTTCACTGTAGGACAATTTCATCCAGCATTGAATCCTGAAGAAATTCAATCTGCATCGACATCTTGAAAAGTAGTAAATGCTGCACAGCATTTTAGGAAACAGCACAGTTGAAACACAAATTATTTGTTCCTCTGGAGATTTATTGGGGATCGAAACTTCCATTTGTCCTATAGTGACAAGTACAAGTCTAGCATTTCTCTTTGAATTCTCTTGCAAGCTTTTATTTAAGCAATCACAATTGCAGCATAAGGCATTTCTGGAGATTAATGACTGCCTGGGAGGGGTTGCTCTCTGGTCCATTAACTCCAACCAGTCATTAATTTACATGAAAGGTCCTGCATGAAAGTTGTTATTACTAATATGAGCTGAAAATCAAAGAAACATACAGTAGGTATATCGATTTCACCCTCTCCCCCAGGACGATGCAAAGTCATTTCACTTGTATGAGGATCTTCCAGAAAAATGAGGTCCCTGACTATAAGCCAATCACTTGGCTTAGTGCTATTCTTGGCAATCCAGTTTTGCCTACATTGAAACAGTGAACTTAAAAAGGAAATAGGAGAGCAGAAGTCCCCAGACCTAATCCAAGCATCTTGATCCTACCAATATGTGTTAATATTAACTATAATTTTTGTTATACAGAGTAAATTTTGAAAAAACACATTACCCTGTTTATACTGAAATCTGTCCTAAATTTATGAGAAATAGTTCTATAAGATGCATATTTGATTTTATCCTTTAAGAGATATAACTATTTACTCACCTTATATATACTAAATCCTAAATTAACCTCTGAACACTAAAAATAACTTTTTGTCTCAAATATTTAAATGCTTTTTAAAATGTTTTCCATAATACTTATTGTTAGAAATCATCATAAGATAGTGCTTCTAAAAAACACAATATAATAATCAAGTTTTATCTTTTAAATAGATCTTGAATATTTTTTGGACTACCAAGTATTTCAATTTATGGGATAAAACTCATGGACAGAAAAAGTTATATGATCTCTTGTACATGTGTGTGGGGGGGGTGAAGAAGGCTTTTATATCCTATCTTATCTAAATGTACCATGATATATTTCAATAACATTCAATTTTCATCTTTCATCTCATAAAATATTTTATATTTTCAAACTTCTCTTTACAAAAATTACTATTAAGCTAAATATGTTAGATGTCAGAACACTCATTTTTAACACTACATGCTTTTATCTTTTACATAGAAAAGTTTGATTGGGAGACCTGATGATATTAATAAAATATACACATACATATATACATGTAATCCACACAAGCATACAAATACATCTGCACATGTGTAGACATGCAAACATGCTTGCGTCAATGTATGTATATATGCACACATGTGAACACATACATATATGTGTGTGCATGTATATGCACATGCATGCTTATGCGTGCATGTATATATGTGTATTGTTTGCATGTGTATACACATTTATGCAAACATGTACAATTAACCCCAAAATGCCCAACATACACAAGCTATATATTCACTGAACTCATATTAAGCTTTGTACCACAGTCTTCATTTTATACATAACTTAGTTATATTTGCACTGATTTATTACAAGTCAGATAATCAAAAACATACCTTTAATAATTTGTTATACAATATAAAGTTAATAACTATAGAACTTGAATTTGACACTTTAAATAATCTATTTTAAAATATGCTCTATAGGAGCTGGGTGGCTCAGTCATTAAGCGTCTGCCTATAGCTCAGGTCATGATCCTGGGGTCCAGGGATCGAGCCCCACATTGGGCTCCCTGCTAGGTGGGAAGCCTGCTTCTTCCTCTCCCACTCCCCCTGCTTGTGTTTCTTCTCTTGCTGTGTCTCTCTCTGTCAAATAAATAAAAACATAAATACATAAGTAAAATATGCTCCATATATTTTTTAAAAATGCTTATTAACATGTTCGTTTCAATTAAAATACAGAATAACTTGTTCTCTAATGAAAAGTGAGTCAGATTCGTCTGATCAATTTAACAACAAAGATTTTCTTTGACCTATAGCTAATATAACAATTATTCTCATAATGGAACAACCTAAATCTGGAACCTCAAAATATTGACAGAAATGTATTTGAAACCTGTGATAAGATAAAAAGTATTTTGTCAAAATATATCATGATGATAAAAGTCAATTGAAATTAATGTTTAGATTTTCTAAGCCCTTTCTTATTATATAAGATTAAATGAAGTGCCCCAGAGTAAAAAAGTCACAGATGTAGTTAAATAGCCATTTGATAAGATCTTGTTAAGCATTTTGATAGAATTTGCAGAATCTGAGAAGAGAAATGCCATTATTAACTTGGTAACAAATGATTTTGCAAATAATATGGCTTTCAATTTTCTTTTCAAATTATTAAAGGAGACTCTCATCAATTGTCTCTCAAAAGATCATTACAGAGAGTTGTGATGATAAATCATACTCATTTTGGCTTATAACTTGGAAAAAATTCAAAAACTTGATTGGCATTGCTATAACAAAACTCATTCAATTTGGATCCATTAATTTCCATCAATAACTTTTCTTAGTATTTATGTCTATAAAAGTAAAGAATAATCTCATTCTAAAAATAAATAATAGGCAACCAGGGGACATATTAATCTATAAAATAGAAAATAAAGATAGAGTAAACAAGATTAAAGGGGAAATAAAAACTGCACAAGGTTATTTGAAAAGCGTAACAAAATAGATAAACCTCCAAAAAAAATGATCACAGAAATACAAGTAAGTCCACACAAAAATTATCACAGACAAAAAATTGGACCAGATGCCAAATTGGGCCTAGATGCTTATATTCAGCCAAAATTTTATACAAATGTGATGATATAATGAAAAAAAGCCTCATGCATATAAGTTTAGATGAGGCAAAGATTAAAGAAGGACATAATTGCAGGTAGCCAAGATTAAAACATAATAGGTATTCTCTAATGGTTTATCTCAACAATTTTTAAAACCTACATGAAAGGATAAGAAATTTTAGAAAAATGTAACTGACCAAAAATGATTAAAATATAAAATGCATCAGTAGTATATATAAAAAATTGAAGGTATAATTAAAAATCTCCCCACAAAGAGAACACCCATCCAGAGGTTTTACAGGATAGTGCTAACAAGTTTCAAAAGCTAAAAAGACATGTAATGCTTACATATGGGAAGAGTTAATGGAATTAATTTAATAAAAAGTACACTGAATAAATACATCAAATACCTTTACACTGATCTTAAATTTCAACACAATTTCAAAAAAAAGTCTCAAATTCATGGAATTTTTCAAAATTAATTTAAAATTTATGTGGAAGTCTCAAGGCCTAAGGCCCAGTCACATCTCTGGGGGGAATTATTAAAAAGCATAAAAAGAGGTATTTGTCTTATCACTAGTGCTATTTATTATGAAAAGTTACTGGCATAGTGATAGACAAAGTAATGAATATAATGATAAAATTAAAAGCCCAGAAATAAAGGTACACATTTATGGAACATTGATTTATATGGGAAGAGAAATTTCAGTGCAGTGGGGAAAAGGAAGTCTATTCTACAATTTGAGCTAACAAAACATTATCTTCATATGAAAATCCAAACAAACAAAAATGATTCCTATCTTAAAACATACACAGGTATCAACTGCAAGCATATTACCAGTTAAATGTCAAAAGCAAAATGTTTTAACATTTAGGAAAATACAAATACATATCCTTCTAGACTTAGGGTAAGGAAAACAATCTTAACATAAAGGACAAAATACAAGAGAAAAGATAAACTTGACAATATTAAAGCATAAACCTTGCATCCATCAATAAGCACTTAAAATAACTAAAACTATATGCTATAAACTGAGAGAACATATTTATATAACATATATAACTATCAAAGGTTAATATCGAGGGGCAATATCCAGCAAACTATTACAGAAAAGTTAATGCAACAGAGAAAGGAAAAGCACAAAAGTATAAATATACGTTTCACAGAGGAGAAAGCACAAATGACCAATAGAACTATGATGAGATGTTCAGTCTTGATAGTAATCAGGAAAATGAAAATCAAGATCATAGTAAGATATTATTTTATTATCACTCAACTGGCATTAGCAAATATTAAATCTGACAATATGAAGGTTGGAGAAAATGCAAATCAACAGACTCTCTTAAGATAACAGATAGAAACTTAAATTAGTACAACTGGTTTTGGATAAGTATTTGACATCACGTAAAGTTCCATAATCATATGATTTACTAACTAGAATCTCTACCCCTGAAAGAAACTTTTGCAAGGTGCTTATCAAGATACCTGTTCAAGAAAGTTAAAAGAATAATACAAAATATGAAAATAACACACCTGCCATTGGTAATATAATGAATAACAAGCTGTGATATATTAAATCAATGGTTTTCAACATCTAGTAATTTTGTGCCCCAGAAATATTTGGCAACATCTGGAGACATTTTTGTTTGTCACAACTAGAGGGTATGCTACTAGTATCTAGTGTGCAGGCCAGGGACACTGCTCAACATCCTACCTTGCAAAAGAACAGCACCCCATAGCAAAGAATTATCCAGTCCAAAATATCAGTTGTTCTGCCAGTGTTGAGAAACCCTGCATTAAAGCAATGAAATACACAGACAAGACAATAAATGAACTAGAGTGAACTATACCTACATAACATGATATGTATAAATCATGACAATGTAATACGGAATGGCAGAATTGTAGACCCAAAGACTATTTATAATATGTTCATCTTCTTTTTTGATAAATTTTAAAACATCAAAAACTAAATAACACATGAATATGTGCGAGTAATATATTCATGTAAAAACTGTGTTAAACAAAAGCAGGAGAGTTATGAACATAATGAAAAAATGTATCAGTTGCGAAGGGCAGAGGGATAGGATGAGAACACAGACACAGATATAAGCAATTTGCAAATACTGAAGATCTCATTATCAGTGAGGAACTCACAGGTGTTTATGAAAGAGACAGAAAGCCACCCTAGGCCTGTTATGAGAGTACGTTATGAACAAAGATCGTGACTCATTCTAATTTTCATTGTATTTTATTAATATCCTCCCACTTTCACAATAAATTCATACATTTATTCACTCTCTGCCTAACATCAAAATACAGAAACACTGAGATCGAGAGCACTTTGTTAGGCTGGAAACAAAATAAACATTAGTGAGATGTTAGATCCTTCAAGCCTCAAATGGCTTTTCTAACGTTTGTCTTCTTTTTAGTTTGTATATAAATTATTTTTGGAAATATACTAGTTAGTAAGCTGACTAGATAGTATATACAGTTAATGTCTATCATGTTTTTATTTATTTATTGAGCCAGTCAGTTAGTTAGGAGGGAGCTGTGACTTTCCTTACACGCAGAATTGGAAACTGAAAGTCTGGAAGTTAATTTATTTTTCCTCCCTAAAGATATTCCTTTGGTCCAGCACCAATTACTGGAAAGACCATAATTCCTCCACTCAATTGCTTTTGCCCATTTGTCAAAAACCAAATGAGCATACTGGTTTGGGTTTATGGTTTTCTTTTAATAATACTAATAATCAATTAAAAGATATTAAAATTATGTTGACATATTTGTTTGTCACCACACTAAAGTTTAACTTACCTCTGTCAGGTAAGTTAGTTTACTAGAATTTGTAAAGCAAGATTTCTGCCTAAAGCACAACCATACAATTCTTAAAATACACACCTCTGTCTTGGGTGAACAAAACTCAGCCTGAATTAAACAGGTTGTTTGATTACTGTCCATGAACACAGACAGTTGTCCATTGGTAACACACTTGGGATGATACAGAATTCACTTTATTTACTGAATGGCACCTACAGTATTATTATATATTTATTCCTTTCACATAACTAAACATGATAACATTTTCAAAATGAGTTGAGAAGTATGGCATATTCTTCCCTGACTTTATTTTGCATGGGGGGGGTGGGTAAGAGAGAGGGGGCAAAATCTAGGAACCGTTACTAAATACTAAAATTACCTAGACCAGAGGGGCCAGGTGAATTTGTATATGCTCCATATGCAGAAACAACAATAAATTCCATGTCAGGAATGAAACAGGAAGGATTTTCTTTTGCAAGAAATAGAGTAAGAGGTCTCTAATGCTGGCGTACGTTCAGAGGCCACCTCTTCTTTTCTCTTTTATTAAAACGTAGAAAGAGAGGGTCATGTGCATTACAATATTTTATTAAGTTCACTTAATGACAATTCTGACAGAACCAGAATCAGAAAAGAGTGACACTTAACCTTTTTTATTTATGAATCAATAGCTAAAATATTCCAGGGATTGTGGCCTTGAAATAATAACCTTGTTATTTTCTCTACGTTAAGTGTCCACACTATAAGCCTATTCTTTCTTAATACTTGTAGGTTATGATTTTTTTTGCTTTGTATTGAAAGGACAAACATGCTTCTTAGTCAAAACGTATATGAAGATCTTTCAAAACATATTTCAATAGGTAATAAAAATTACTCCCTGCTAAGCAATTTTTCACAGTGAATTGGAGAAACATAACAATCTTGGATTATCATGGACATGAAGTAATGTTTTCTTTTTTTTAATTAATTAATTTATTTATTTGACACAGAGAGAGAGAGATCAGAAGTAGGCAGAGAGGCAGGCAGAGAGAGAGGGGGAAGCAGGCTCCCTGCTGAGCAGAGAGCCCGATGCAGGACTCGATCCCAGGACCCTGGGATCATGACCTGAGCTGAAGGCGAAAGTTTAGCCCACTGAGTCACCCAGGTGCCCCTGACGTCATGTTTTCATAAAACATATTTATGCTGGAAATAAGATCCTGTCACTTAATTCGTTTATTGTATTCTTAGATTCCTTCCCCCCACTAAACATTGGAAAGGCAACATATAACTGAGTCTTTTTTAACATTGAGCTCAACTTTGATTATGATAGAAAAGCCAGTGCAAAACTGGGATGTGAGGGAGGGCTGCTGGGGGGGTGCTCTGCTCTGATACTTACCATAAGCACAGGGGTTTTTACTTTTGTAAATTATTGTCGTCATGTTGCCAAGGGCAGCATCTTTAATAAGGTAAGCACAGGTTGTGAGTTATAGGAAGGAAGACTCCAGCTCTGGGAACTTTCTAGCATTTTATCAAAGGCAAGGTTGTCTGTGGATACATATCCAAACACAGAGATGTGGAAGCAGGAGCCGGAAAAATCACATATTTGCCAGAATTAAAGGGGAATTCTGAGACCCTTTGACTTCCTACTGCAATTTATTTTCCTTCCTTAGGGGAAACAGATGGGGTTATGAAACTATTGTCTGCTACACTTAAAAGAAGTACATTATCTTCATCCTCCTACCTAAATTAGGAGAGTATCTTCTAAAGAACTATCTGCAAACTTTCTAAAATTGGCCTTCTTTGGTTAGAACTCAAACTTGAATTTTGTTGTGGCTCTTGCCGTTGCTGTTTATCAGTGGGGAATAATGTCTTTGGTGTGCCGAATCACGTAAGAGAGTTTTGACTGGATACAGCTCTGGTTGTACAAGTTCTTCTCCACAAAACAAAATGTGTAGTCAGGAGGTCTCCACACAAATCCAAAATGAATAGTCCCCATGGGGTTTTAGTTTAGGATTCTGGCAAAATCTTCAGTGTCCACCTATCTAGATCCAAATCAGCTTTCAGTTCCAGAGCTGCTTAAACGTAAAGAGATTTGTCCCAGACAGAGGTCTGTAGACCTTAAATTTTCATGATGAGCTAGTGTGCTTCCCATTCTGGACTGTGCTGACTCATAAATAAGATGCCTTTCCTCTAAGAAAGAAAATGGGTTACATTGGTTATACATAAGACAAGAACAAACCCCCTTCACAAAAGAACTATCCGGCCCCCTTGGGTTTCTCAGACTGTGGAAGTCCTTAAGATTCTTTGGTTTCTAACCTTTGTATTTTTAGCATCCTTTTATAAACTGTGTGAGTTTCCTATTGCCACTGTAACAAATTACCCCGAAGTTTAGTGGCTTAGAACAACACACATTTGGGCGCCTGGGTGGCTCAGTGGGTTAAGGCCTCAGCTTTCGGCTCAGGTCATGATCTCAGTGTCCTGGGATCAAGGCCCGCATCGGGCTCTCTGCTCGTCAGGGAGCCTGCTTCCTCCTCTCCCTGTCTCTCTGCCTGCTTGTGATCTCTCTCTCTCTGTGTCAAATAAATAAATAAATAAATAAATAAATAAATAAATAAATAAATAAATAAAAAGAACAACACACATCTATTCTAATACAGTGCTGGAGGTCGAAAGTCTAAAATGGCTTCAAAGATTTGTATCCCTGGGCGCCTGGGTGGCTCAGTGGGTTAAAGCCTCTGCTTTCGGCCCAGGTCATGATCTCAGGGTCCTGGGATCGAGGCCCGCATCGGGCTCTCTGCTCAGCAGGGAGCCTGCTTCCCCCTCTCTCTCTGCCTGCCTCTCTGCCTCCTTGTGATCTCTCTCCCTCTGTGAAATAAATAAATAAAATCTTTAAAAAAAAAAAAAAAAGATTTGTATCCCTTTTAGACGGTCCAGAGAAGAATCCTTTTCCTCACCTCTTCCAGCTTCTAAAGGATGCCCACTCTCTTTGGCTCACAGCATCCCTTCTCCACCTTCAAAGCCAACAACCCGGCATTTTTCCCCTCTCTGACCTCCGTCCAAACTCTCTAATACTCTCACTCGTCTGTTTCCTTCTTATAAGGACTCTTGGGATTACATTGGGTCCACCCACGTAATCCAGGATCATCTCCACCTCTCAAAATCTTTAACACATCTGCAAAATCTCCTTTACCATGTAAAGTTAGATAACTATATTAATACATTTTCTTCTCTTTTTTTGAAGATTTATTTATTTTAGAGAGAATGAGCGAGAGCATGGTGCAGGGCAGAGGCTGGGGAAAGGGGTAGAGGGAGAGAGAGGGTCTCAAGCTTGCTCCAGGCTGAGCAAGGAGGCCCGTGGGGGGCTCAATCTCATGATTCTGAGATCAGGACCTGAGCTGAAACCAAGAATTGGATACTTAACCAACTGAACCACCCAGGTATCCCAGTACGTTTTATTTTCAATACTGAGCTGTAGTCAATACAAACTGAGAGGTGCTAACAACTTTATTTGATTACATGTGGGTAAGACCTTGTTAAGGTGTAAAACATATGCCTAACGAAACTGAATTTCTCATGAGAAAATAAAATATTAGTGACTCTAAATATAGTACTACTTTTACTTTTTAAAACCTGGAAAAACCTTTAGGGGAATATAAATAATCCATTTGGGAAGGGAGCACAGCATGGAGGTAAAGGATTCTGATTCTAAGAAGGAACTCTAGTTAAAGTCACTGAACGCAAAGAATTGCAGAAAGACTTGGAAAACAAGAATTTCATGACGACGCCATATCGCAACGCCTTTAGGTGCTGTGCAGCTACTTATCTGTAAAAGTGTGATGAGAAAAGGAGGAACGTGCTAGGAAAAAAATTAAGTTTAAATAAAATCCAGCAAAGAGGCAAATTGTGCGTGCCAAGATGAGCACCTTTAGCATTTTATGCAAACTTTCCTGTGCTTCCTAATTATAGGGTCTTCTGTAGAAAGTATTGCTATTAATGTGTTAATTTAAACCATGACAAACACATAGACATAAATGGGAGTAGTACAGCCCCTACAAGGGAATTTCTGCATAATGCTTATATTACACTTTTAATTTTGTCCCTGAAACAATATTATAAGATGAGACTGTTTACTTTCTCCCGCTATTAGACTGACACCCATAGAGTAAACATAAGCAACAAAAGGAACATTTTTTTAATACCCCACATATGTTATTCTGTGTACAGTAGTAAAGTGTCTTCCCTTAGTAGTGTCCAATATTTCATAAAATCAGCTAGTCTGAGTCTATAACATAAAAGCAACATTAAGTACTTAAGTTTTGCGAGTTGCAAGAAAATTATGTTTAATTTCTTGACAATAGTCTGGAATCAGGGATTGAGAAGTTTATTAGTTTTCTGTGCAGTATAGCAGATGACCATACACTTAGAAATTTAAAACAATGCACATTTGTCACCTCACCATTTCTGTGAGTCAGGAGTCCAGGCACAGGCTACGGGTATCCTCTGCTTAGGCTGTCAGAGGCTGCAGTCAAGGAGGAGGGCAAAGTTGGGTTTTCAGTAAGGTTCCATTCAGTGAGGTGCTGCTACTAATCTCTTCCACCCTGCTTGCAGAATTCATTTTCTCATAATGCTAGCATTCATAGCAGCTTGTTTCTTCAAAGCCTATGAATGAAAGAAAGAGAGAAAGACTCTGGCAATATTCTCACAAGACAGAGACGAGTGTCAACAATGGAGTGACATCCTACCACGTTTGACATGTTCTATTGATTGGAAGTAAGTCACCAGGTCCACTCACCCACAAGGACAGGGGGTTACACAGGATATCAGGAAGTGTATTCATGGGCTCCCTTTAGGGAGAGGAAATTTTGTCCCTGGAGTGTAGTCATTTTTCAATTTTTAAAAGTTTACCAGCAGCATTTCACTGTTTAATTGTGAATTTGTTTAACTTAATTGTATCCATAAAGGTGTTTTAGGAAAACCTCAAAGGTGGAAACAAAAAATTATTTTATTTCCTGTTTTATTTTTCTTATCCCACCTCATACCTAACTGCCATTATCATTTCTGGCATGGTTCAGCTTGGCATTTAGCCATGTAGGGAGCAATAAATCTGTGACTTGAACAGATTCTTTGAAAGCAAACATGAAGAATTTTTGTAAATTTACTGGGACAAGGATAAAATGAATATCATCTTAAAATACCTGGGAAATGACCAACTTATATTACTAAAGGGGAATGAGAGAACAAGAATGAAACTTGGGTAAGCAGAGAACATCATAAATCATGTAAGATAGTTCTGTGCTTTTATCCTTGGATCCATATGTTCTCAAAGGAAACCAGTGTATAACAATTTAGCATTATTTTACACAGCTCAAAGAGAGCCAGGGAATTCCTTTATAACCACTAAGTGACACCATTTATAAACAATATAAATACATTCTGGTTTTCTCTTCTAGGTTTTTTCAATTCCATTTTAAATAATTAATCTTTTTCAAGAAATATTCTGATATTGCCGATGAGGCAAGGAATATTAAAATCCTTTATTAGAAATTAATTATTCTTATTTTTAAAAACATCTTCCTTTAATAAACTAGAAGGACCTTGTGGACAAAGAAACTAAAATTTGTATTTTGCGATAATCCTTCTACCTTGTTATCTTGTGTGTGTGTGTACCTAATTATCATTTGTATAATTGGTAATTATAATCTGTGTATATATACATACACACATATTCACATGCATATATACTACTCACAAATACGCATTTGTAAGAATATTGATAACACTTCTTTCAATAAAATCTGTCACATCTTTATCAGCACAAGCCATCAGATCCAATGAGTAGTTATTCATAGTCATCACTAATGTCTCTGTTTTTCCTCCTTCTGGACACAGAGTACAATTAGGCTTTTCTGCCCTCTTCAAATGGTCATGTGCTTGTTTGGGTAAGTGAAATGAGAAAAGGAGTAAAAACATGTATTATTTAAGAACAGAAATGGTTGAACAGATACGTGATTCTCCATTTGCCTTTCCCCCACCACCATAGCATGTGACCAGTAACATGCTAGTCTTTATTAGTTAGTCCACGAATAAGCCGTGGATCAAAGTCCCTTGTCAACCTAAAGTCAGCATGTACGAAGATAGAAAACGTTCCATCTTTTTTTTTTCCTTGAGAATGTTCAACATTTTAATTTTAAGCTTCTGAAATTGTGGCTTTGTTTCTATAGCATACCTTAAACCATCCAATGACCAATCATCAATACATGCAATAAAACTAACCAACCTGGTGTAAAATATATTAACTTTATTCCATTGACTTCTACAAATATTACCTTATGCTCCACTTTGAGCCTTGTATTCATCTCTAAAATCTGTGAAGAACAACAGGGTAATATCTCATTTCATTTTCTCATGTCTACCATTTTAACATTAATATAGTTTGACACTCACATGGTTGAGCTAGCTGGGAACCCACCAAATCATAGTATTTAGAAAGAAAACTCACTAGATTTGGTGGTAAACCTGGGTTAAACTAACATTTTCCTCATATTCTCGGCAAAAATTACTAGATTACTCACTCCAAGGAGATTTTACCGTATTTCATACCTTTGTCTAGTCTCTACTTCTGATATATTTTCTTCTGTTAAACACTGACAAGAACTCACTCAAATTGCTCAGCCATATACACAATGGAAGTTTAGAACTGTTAGCCCCAGAAAGTTCCCATCTTACCATCAACTGATCTCACATTAGTTCTATAGAGCTTGACTATTTGTAAAATGATAAAGGTCTTAGAATTCTCACCTGGTTTATTGTTGTTATTATTTCCCTTAACTGCTATTTTTTATGTGTCTCACTTTTTTTATTTTCTCATTTTGACTCTTCAAATATTTTGCCTTTAATATGCATTTAATTTATTAATATTTCCATAAAGCTGTTATAATTCACTGTACCTGTTTATTCTGCTCTTAATTATAATGAAATACAAAGGATTATCTAATTTTATGAAATCACATGAAAGATTTATAATGATAGACAATTTTAACATATACTGATTTTAAGAAGGAATAAACCTGGGGTACCTGGCTGGCTCAGTCCGCAGAGCATGTGACTTTTGATCTCAGGGTAGTGAATATGAACCCCACGTTGGGCATAGAGATTTCTTTTAAAATTTTTAAATTAAAAAAAAATGTTTTAAGAGTCTCCTGAGTGACTCAGTCAGTTAAGTGTCTGACTTTTGGTTTCCATTCAGGTTATGATTTCAGAGTCATGAGATAGAGCCCAACACTGGCTCAGCAGGGAGTCTGCTTGAGATTCTCACCCTCTCCCTTTCACCCTTTGTTGCTCTCACATGCTCGCTCTCTCTCTCTCTCTTTCTTCCTCTCTCTCTCATAAATAAATAAAATCTTTAATTTTCTTTTTTTCAAGAAGGAGTAAACCCTGATGACAACATGAAGCCTACTATAGTTAGACAAAAAATGAGGGGAAAAGAAAATAACACAACCAAGAACCTTAATTATTAGAAATCAGTTGAATTTCACTAAATTTCTGGAATTTTTCTATTAACTAACTGAATGTGAGTTGATAACTATTTTCTTTTATGTCACCAATCATGTGATATAAGGCTTTTACAGTGGAGAGGCCAAGTTAGAGGGCCAAAAGAGCTAGCAAGTTACCAGAATTAAAATTCTAAAGAAATTGCAGGTACTTGATTCAAGGGATCAAAGAACTGGATAGGAAGGTGTTGACAAAATGTTGGTCTTCAAAGAAGGTTGAACTTGTACTTGGTATGGAATACAAATGTTTCTGGTATCTCCACTTACATACAGTAATCAAATTCAAACTTAGAACATCCAGGCCTGAAAATAGGTCCAGGACTCTCTAAGAAAGAATAACCATGAGGTGGGAGTAAGGTTATTTGTAATTTTCCTAAACAATTATTACATAAGACTGATTATTTTACCCAAATTTGCAGGACTAGATATTTAATGTTTCAGTTTTCTTGAACTATCTCTGATGTTGTTTATGAACAATAAGCAAAAAACTAATTAGGTGAATTCCATCTGAGAAAAAGTTTTCTGAAGTTTTTCCCTCATAAACTGACAAAAATTGTCTTTTGTTTGTTCCGTGCTCAACCCCACTAATACTAATCATTTGATTTGAAAGAGTGATTCTCACGAAAGAGGTTAAAACATTCTATATAAATGATCAATGCATCACAGGATCTTATAAATAACCATTAAAAATGAAGTGCGCTACAGAAGTTAAAGCAACCTCACTCAGCCAATACTTTTTGGGGTGTGTGTGTGTGTGTGTGTGTGTGTGTGTGTGTGTGTGTGTGATTTATATGGCACATTTATTTTTGGTCTCCAGTCACAGTTCTGATCCTTAGGTGATCAACTTTAAGATGAACATCTGATTTCTCCTACAGACCATCAATTTAAACGAACAACTTATAACATATCTCTAGTTTATCTTATCCATTTTCTAAACCAGAATGAGCTGCAATTGCTTTTGTGGTGTCGGCATCATCAAGTGTGTGGAAACTCTCCTTAAGTCTCCATTTTTTTCTTTTTTTTTTTAGATTTTTTATTTTTTTATTTGACAGAGAGAGAGAGAGAGAGATCACAAGCAGGCAGAGAGGCAGGCAGAGAGAGCGGAGGAAGCAGGCTCTCCACCGAGTAGGGATCCCAATGCGGGTCTCAATCCCAGGACCGTGAGATCATGACCTGAGCCGAAGGCAGGGGCTTTAACCCACCCAGGTGCCCCACGTCTCCATTTTTTTCCCTTGGAAAGTGAGAGTCAGAACATGCGGTAGAGCCTGGTTTGCTGGTCACCGTATCCATTTATACTACATACAGGGCACAGCTAGACTGTGTTCCCCAGTCTCTCTGGCATTAGGCATGAAGACACTAGTTTCTAGCCAAAGACCTGTTGGCAGAAATTATGTAATCCATTTCCTGACACTGCTTACAAAATCTTCTTATGAGCAATATTCTATGCATTTCCCCCTTTTGTGGAAAGCTCAGAAACTAATTGAAAATGGCAGAGCCTTAAGATTGTAAAATACAGGATTTCTAACATACACTGGTAAGAGAAATTCATGTAGATCAGAAATGTGCATTTTGAACTTTATGTGAATGAGATAAATGTCTACTGAGTATGCTGTGGTTTTGGTTTTATTTATTATAGTTATTACTATCACCCCAACTAAAACAGGTTGTGTCAACCCTTAGGTCCAAAATTTGAACATTCTTTCTATGTGGTTAAAGATCCAAAGGTGAATGTCCATGGAAGGGAAGAAACAACTCATTTTATTTTCACTTAGATTCCAGAATGCCAGGAATAACTGTATATTTGTATAAAGTATCTTACCTTCACTGAATTCATTTATGTCACAATAAAACAAAACTGCCTTGGGATTTTATTCTTTGAAGTCCACACATTTTTCATCTTTGTGTCCTTGGCACCTATCAGTTGATGAGGAAGATAATTTCTTTTCAGAAAGAATCTAGACTTTCAGAAAGAAAGTCCAATTACTAACTAATTTCTGTGTAACAGATTACTACATCAATAGCTTGAAACAGCACAGGTTTATTACCTAATAGTTTCTGTGAGTCCAGAACTTACACATGGCTTAGCTGGTCATCTACCACAATCTCTCAGAAGCCAACAATCAAAGTGTCTGCTGAGACTGGGGTCTCTTCCACAGGCTCAATTATAGAAGGATCCACTTCCGAGGTAACTCATGCAACTATTGGCAGTTCCTCAGATTCTTCAGGGTTGTCAGAGGAAGGGCCTTCATTCTTTGTTGGCTAATGACTAGAGTCTGCCCCACAGTCTAGTGTGCCCCAATGACTAGAGTCCTTGGCACATGGACCTCTCCCATGTGGCAGCTTGCTCTATCAAAACCAGCAACAGAGAGAGAGAGAGAGAGACAGAGTCTATCAGCAAGACAGAAGTCACCATCTCTTGTAACCTAATTACAGAAGTGACATTCCCTCAGTATTGCCATATTGTATTGATTAGTAGCAAATTATTTAAAGGGAGAGAATTACACAAAACTGTAAATACCAATAGGCAAGATCACTGGGAGTACCTGCCAGAGGTTATTTTTAAAGTCATTTATGATTATACCTCACAAGGAACACAATCAGATGTCACAGTTAGACTTTGGTAAGGGTTTCTTTTTTTTAGCTTTTCTAATTGTCATTAGCCAGGTTCTGGAAAAAAGACAGGGAGAAGAAGAAGGAAGAAAACAAAGATGAAGTAAAGAGTAGGAAGAGAAAAGAATTTGGAGAAAAAAATCTTAAAAAAACCCACATTGATTTCTATGTATTCCACTTTCTATCATGCAATTGTGTCTATCTGAATCAGCAACACGATGGTACTACTGTGGCTGTCAAAGTAGTATAAACCCCTGAGAAGGTATTGGAACAGAGCTGGCTTAGCAGACTGACAGATTTGTAATGTGAATGCATAACAAGAGTAAAAAATATAAATGGCTGTGAAGAGAACAAGAAATGGCACTTTTACAGAAATCAAAAAGCATATGACTGAGCTTATTTAGGGGTACAGTAATGATGCATTAGATTATGGCAGATGAGCTTGTCAAATGTGGTGTTATTCTTTTATCACGCTAATAAATCTCACTTGATATCAACCTATTTTAATGATGAGGCCTGACTTATATGAAATAATAATGCTTAAAATTTACACAGAATTTTATAAACTGATCTCATATCCATTATCCTATTTTGTTTTCATCCCAAGATATACGGATTTGACAAGTCATCCCACTATTAAAAATTCTTTCTTTGCTCCCAGTTCTCTGGAGGATAAAGTCCAGAGTCCTTCAACTAATGTACAAAATTATTCATGAGTGGCCCATGGCTGCCTTACCACGCTCCTCTTTGCTGCGATACACCTTGTTCCTCTGTTCTAAGCACTGGAACTACTTATTTTCTGCACTTGGCATTTCTCATGTATCTGTGTATGCTCTAGTTTAGAGTTTCTCAACCTCGGCACTACTGATATTTTGGACAAGATAATTTTTGTTGTGCATTTGCTGTGCACTCCAGGATGGAAAGTAGCATTCCTGGCTTCTACTCACTAGAAGCCAGCAGCAACCTCACATGATGTGACAGGTAACAATGTCTCCAGACATTACCAAATGGCCCCCGGGGGGCAAAATTATCCCCCCTTGAAAAACACTGCCATAAGTATTTTTTTATTCTGTTTTATAGGTCTGGAAAATGCTAATCTGATTTCTACATGATTGACTCTAACATGTTCACTAGCAGTTGCCTTTCCTGGGTGCAGTTACTATGGAAAACAGTATGGAAGTTCATCAGGAAATTTAAAATGAAACTACCATAAAATCAAACAATACCACTTTGGGGTTTATAACCAAAGGCAATGAAAAGAAGATATCAAATTATTCACAGTGACCAAAATAATGTAAGTATCCATCAATAGATGAATGGCTAAAGAAAATGTGGTACATATTCATAGGGAAATACTATTCAACCATGAGAAAGAAGTAAATCCTGCCATTTGTGACAACACAGACAGAACTTGAAGGCGTTATGCTAAGTGAAATAAGCCAGACAGAGAAAGAGTGCATAGTATCACTTATATGAGAAATAAAATAAACAAAGGAAGAAAGAGAGGGAGGGAAAGAAGGAAGGAACAAATGAACTAATGAATGAACAAATGAACCAACAAGAGAAGGAAAGCAGGAAGAGGTCAAACTCGTAGAAACAGAGACTAGAAAAGTGGTTACCAAGGTCTGGGGGGAGGAAATGGTAGTAATAGAGTTTAGTAAAAGGGTACAAACTTTTAACTAGAATATGACTAGAACTGAAGATCTAACATAAAACATGGCTACTACTGTTGAGGGCAATATATTATATAATTAAAAAACAAACAAGGGAATAAGTTACCTCTTTTGGAAAGCTTCTCTTTATTCTCTCCATGATGAATAAGATGTCTCCCTCAGTTCCTGCCTCTCTCTGAGCCCCAGGCACAATGTTCAGACAGATTACTTCCATCTTCGTTCACATGCATTAACTACATGAACATTTTACTCAATCTGTCTATACTTTTTCCCCCTTATCTCTAAAAAAGGAAGGATAGTATTAAATAATTTACAGTGCCTGGCACATATTCAATACTCAATATATATCAACTAATATTGTTACATTGTAACTTTATTACTTTCTTCTGAGTGAGAGGAGGGTGAATTCTAGTTTGATAGATGTTATAACATGAATTGATAAAATCAAAGTTGATATCATATTATAGGACAAGTCTAAAAAATAATCAAGTTATTTACCATTTCATATTTCTATATAAACATGCTCGCCTTAGGGGACAAAATATTTGTTTAATTAAAAGATGATATATATAATTTTGGAGATATATATAAATGTATTCCATGACCCACAATGCTGCTATACTCAACCCACAAATATAAAATACTTTCTTGGAACATGAATTTTCTTTTTCGATTCATCAACCAATACTGTGGGAAGGGTTCTATAGGAACTGCTTGAGAGCAAAATATTTACATAAAGCAGCAAAAAGAAAATAAATGTCAAAACAAACATTAAAAATATCCATAAATTGACACCCTGTGTTAACACACTAAGTAGATCAGTAAAAACACATGCATAGAGTAGTAAAACTGTGTAAACAATCACATAGACAAATTCCTGAAAAAATATGAATTTGTAAAATATATGCTGTTGTAAACAAAGTGTAAAGACACAGAGTAACTTTCGTTATTGAGAACTCAATAAAGTGACACTTAAGAATAAATATCCTGTGATTTATTTTAAAACGCACCAAAAAAAAAAAAAGTGGATCAGTAGGTAGATGAGGGGATGGACAGTGGTTAAATAGTGCAGTTGATGGAATAATGTGAAACTGTGAATGCTACCTTACATCGCAATGTTTGGGGGGTTTTTTGATGTAATTAATTTAAGGATCTTAAAATGGGAAGATGATCCTGGGTCCAATATTATTACAAGTGTCCTTTAAAAAAATGAAAGAATGGGGACGCCTGGGTGGCTCAGAAGGTTAAAGCCTCTGCCTTCGTCTCAGGTCATGATCTCAGGGTCCTGGGATCGAAGCCCCCATTGGGCTACCTGCTCCGTGGGGAGCCTGCTTCCTCCTCTCTCTCTGCCTGCCTCTCTGCCTACTTGTGATCTGATCTCTCTCTGTGTCAAATACATAAATAAAATCTTTAAAAAGAATACTTTAAAATTGTTGAACTGAGGTGCCTGTGTGGCTCAGTGGGTTAAAGCCTCTGCCTTCAGCTCAGGTCATGATCTCAGGGTCCTGGAATGGAGGCCCGCATCAGGCTCCCTGCTCGGTAGGGAGCCTGCTTCCTCCTCTCTCTGCCTGCCTCTCTGCCTACTTGTAATCTCTCTCTGTGTGTAAATAAATAAATAAAATCTTTAAAAAAAATAAAAATAAAAAAATAAAAAATGAAAGAAGGAAGCAGAAGGGTCAGAGAAGGAGATTTGGCAAGGGAAACAGGGATCAGAGTCAGAAAAAATTTAAAAATACATTGCTTCTGAACCCAAGGTAGAAGAGGGGGACCAGGAGCCAAAGAATGCAGGTGACCACTAGCAGCTGGAGAAGTCAAGGGAATGTGTTTTCCCTGAAGTCTCCAGAAAGTCAGATGATGAGAACATAGCCCTGCCAACATCTTCATTCTTAGCTTCATGAAACCTGTTTTCGCTTTCTGACCTCCAGGTTTGTAAGGTAATATCTTTGTGTTGTCTTAAGCTACTGTATTTTGGTAACTTATTATAGCACTAACAAGAAACTAATAGATTTATGTAATAAGGAAAATATAGCCAAATGTTAATTGTAGGATGCAGATCATGGTTATATGGGTCTGTCCTGTATACTTTCAATTTAGCTCTGTGTTTGAAAATTTTTATAAAAATGTCTGAAAAAATAAATAAACATGGGATTACACCACAAAAAATAAAGAAAAACTGATGACACATTATGGAAAACCACTCTTAAAAACTGGATTGATCAGGCACTTGGGTGGCTCAGTTGGTTAAGTGACTGCCTTTGGCTCAGATCATGATCCCAGGGTCCTGGGATTGAGTCCCACATGGGGCTCCCTGCTTAGTGGGGGGCCTGCTTCTCTTTTTCCCTCTACCCACCACTCCCCCTGCTTATGCTTTCTCTCTTTCTCTCTGTCAAATAAATAAATAGAATCTTTAAAAAAAACCAAACTAGATTGATCAATAATTGATAAAAATTGTTGTAGAGATAAATTTCTATATTGGCTACTCATTTTATTATGGAGAGCAGCCTTTCCTTCTCAAATTAATTTCTCTTATTGATAAAGTCACATTCACATTTCAGATCATTAGCACTCGCTAAGTACTAACGATATATTACAACCGAATATACATTCCTACTGGAATTAAATTGTATGTTTGGTCTGAGCTGAGGTGAACTCATCTGTGAAGTTAGTGAAGTTACCGTCAGAAGCACCATGTAGATGTGATTCTTTCAGCTACCAAACACTAAATTGAATTATGAAATGCTACTTATTTATGACTTCCTGAAAGTTTCTTATAACATCACTGGTTCAATGCATGACTCATCACTGTTGGAAATGGAGCAGAGTAGACATTGGTTCCCTTTATCATCTTGGGGATTAGGGACACACACCAAAATAGTTTAATTCATTGTTTTTAATTTAATATGCATTAGCATATTTCCCAGGCCAATTAACCCAGTAGATTTCTTTGTATCCTTAAAATAAAGAAACTAAATAAAATGTTTGCCCTAGTTTCTACATGTTAAAAAAAAAAAGAAAGAAAGAAAGGAAAAGAAATGTTGATACACCTCTGTAACAGATACTTACAGTGTCCTGCTTCTATTCCCCTGGCCTAGTGATCTGACTTCCAACCTCCCAAATCTATGCTTTTTATGCCTGAGGGCCTCCTTTGACCACCAGAGCCAGCTCTGTTCTGGGCAGGGCTGACTGGAAAGGGCTGGGAATTAGAACCCCCAAGATAAGTCATTACCTAGTGACAGAGAGTTGGTAGAAAATAGTCTAGCTCCCTATCTCTCAGGGGGAATAACGCTGCAGCACACTTGACTCTGATTCTCCACTGGGATTCAGCACCAGTTGTCTGTAGTGGTAATGTGTTCGATAACACTTTCTTAACTGTCTTCATCCCATCATTTCCCCAACCCTCTACTGGTGATTCCTTTCACCTCTCAAATAAACTAGATTTTCCTGCTTTGAGAAAATTCAAACTAAAAAGTCTCCCACCCTTGGAAAGACAATTAAAAAACAGAGCATATTTAAAAAGTAAAAAGAAAACTTTGTAATATATTGATACACTCTGTTTGAAAGCTTTTCTAGTTGCCTAAGAATTTACTCCTGTCAAAACTAAGTATTATATTACACAATACTTAGATCTTCATCCAATGAAACTGAGTTTTAAAGTCATCATAAGCTGTTACTACTTAAATATCTGTTATCAGCAAACAGAAAACTCTTTCAACATCCATCCTGACTTGGCTACTTAACCATGTGGCTTGAGCTAACAGAATCCAGTGGAAGAGTTAACTCTGATGATGGTGTCTGCATCTGACCTTAGTGATTTCAGATAGCAGTGCTAGCAAATTTCAGACACACCTCGGACCATGGCAGTGAGCTTTCCTCCTGTGCATTTTGTCCTGGCACACATGACAAGAGTCAGCGAGACTGAGATGTCTGATCCTCCTGAGACGAATTCTGTAAAGTATTGTTTGATGCCACCCAATTGGGGATATGATGATATTTCTATGTTTTAGCTGTGTAGTCTGTTTCAAGTAGATGAGCCGTGAAGAATCAGAATAATCGAGTTTCGTGGCTCTTTTTAGCTGCTGCATATAGAAAAATGAAGAAAAAAGAAAGTCACACTTTCAAATATACTTACCAAAGAGGTTTCAGAAATTAAACCTGAAAAAAATACTGAAGTTTAACAACGATGAAAATGAACCCAGAGTTAACTGCTATACCTTGTATCAGTTACTGGGTTACTGAGGGTGGCCAGTGCATGAAGAATGGTTGTATGCTTTATTGGGAATTTACGGGGACCCTGGCATGCTTCATCAGAAAAATACTACAGTGGGGACACCTGGGTGGCTCAGTTGCTTAAGCAGCTGCCTTCGGCTCAGATCATGATCCCAGGGTCCTGGGATCAAATTCCGCATCCGGCTCCTTGCTCAGCAGGGAGCCTGCTTCTCCCTCTGCCTCTGCCTGTCACTCTACCTACTTGTGCTCTCTCTCTCTCTCTGACAAATAAATAAAATCTTTAAAAAAAGAAAGAAAGAAAAATACTACAATGGATAGATACAGTGGATAGATAGACACAGCTAATTCTTAACATCCCAAGAGTAGTCACCATCACAACAGGATGTCACCTCATTAACCCATCGTATTTCTTCAGATAGATCTTTGGCTTACTCTCGGGCTTTAAATTCATGACAGTTGTGACAATAACGGGAGCCAGAGAAAATATTTACACTTCCAGTCTGGCTGGGCATTCTCCCTTCATCTGGGAAGAGGAACTCAGTTTTCCTTTGGGTGATTTTCCTATTTATCCTTTGTGCAGACCTGATGGAGTTGGCAATCAAAAAATAAAAATAAATTAATAAATACATCCACCCCCATCCCCTAGTCGAGTTTGTGACTCAAACAAGATAGATGAGATTCTGCTGGGAAAACACTGGAAGGTGGAGACTGGATCTGAGATGAGGATGATCTAAGAATAAAAGTAAAAATAGAAGATGCCCCTCATCCTGGAAGAGCCTGGATGGTATCCTGACTTGATACTCCCCACCAGTCTCCACTAAATAAGGGGCCAAACCAGGATGGCCCTGCTTCCTATTCATCCCAATCCTAGTTTCCTTTAATTTTGTAAGTTCATCCACACATTCAATAGGTCATTGGGGCAATTTCTGTTGCGTGAAAACATTTACTCTTAAACATTTATCTTTTCAATACACTGCTTGATGTTTCCTTTTATGTAGTTACCTGGTTTTAAAATAATTTCTCATTTTATTTTTTATTTTTTTTTAGGGAAGAATATCCTAATTTCTCTTTATATTTCAGAAACAAAGATTAAATATAAGTGAGTATTTACTATGCCAGGCACTGTGATTAGTCATTTTCATACATGATTTCCTTTGGTTTTCACAAAACCTGTAAGGGAGAATTCTTGGTTTTAAAATTTTTTTCTTAATTGATATATGTTCAATATCAATTTATTTTTTAGGGAAAGAGAACAGAAAAATGGTAGAGCATTAACTAACAAAAGAGTTAAAGGCACATAAAGTGCAAATCACATATATGAGATATAAATAGGGATATATATGTATATTTGTTTATTTGAGGGCTTCTGATACATTCTAGATAGTATACAAAAATGTATATTTGCAGACATTACTTAAATTTATAGTACTTTACCTTACTCTCCAGACCAGTAAAGTGAGACTCAAAATACAGTTTCTCTAAGCCCATATATCATATAAACAGGAACTGGCAAAAGAAGATTTGAACCTAGGTCTTTGTGACTACCAAACCTTACTATTGTTCTTTCCAGTTTTTGCAAAAGGGCCTTCGGTAGAGGACTGTATTCTCTAGATATTTATTATCTTTGGATTTAATCATGAGACTTATATTTTTTGACTATAGGACTGTTTAAACTTAAGGAAAACAGAAAAGAAGAAACGTTATAAATTCTCTACGACCTTTAAAGTAGAAACATCTGTTGGGTTACACTAATCTTGAGTGAACACAGACAGATCTTTCAGGTGGATGGACTAGAGATTTCACGTGCATTGTCATCTGACTCTTTGAAAAAAGCTGTGGGGAATAATTAATTGTATTTTTAATAAAAATAAATGCTATAATGTAATAATATGAAGTGACAGTCCTTGATTACATTCTCTGGTGAAACTGGTTCCTGAATTTCTGTTAATAGTGATAAATAATCCCAAGGGAAGTCAGTGCAGTTCCTTACCTTTGAACAGTTTCCAAAAACTGAATAATATATGTATTCATTTGGGGAGAATCTACTCATAAACCTCTAGTGTTGACTTGAAATATTTTAAGATACTATTGTATAAACAAATACAGACATGGGTCCAGTTTCAAATTCCTTATGCTCATAGTTCTTATATAACCAAAAAACAAAGACACATACTAACATTAACTACCAGCTGAACTATAAAGCCAATGCACTTCAGATTTATAACACTAATTTAATTTAAGGGAGGAGACTATTTTACACAAATTAAATTGCTTTCCATATGAGTATGGTAATAACTTCTGTAGTTAGAGGGATTCTTTATCCTCTTTTTAAAGATTTATTTATTTATTAATTTTTGCAGGGGGAGGCTCAAAGGGAGAGAAACTCAAGCCAACTCTGTGTGTTGAGTGCAGAGCCTACACAGGGCTGGATATCAAGACCCTGAGATCATGACCTGAGCTGAAATCAAGAGTCAGACTCTCAACAAAGTGAGCCACCCAGCACTGGGGATAATGCAATTTCCCATGACTTTTTTCTATTCAATTTCTTGGGAAATTTTAATTCAAATATACTGTAAATTCATGTTTTCAATGACTTTCCAGGATTTTATCATTCTTATAATAAGCCTGTTCTTAAAATTATTTTATTTATATTTTCTTAGCCCTCTGCAATTTAACAGAACTATTTGGCAACCAAGAAGATTTTAAATAATAAGATTTTAAATAAATAATAATGAGATTCAGTGTCTTAGTCTAGGGTTTTTTTCAAAGCCAACTCTGCAACAGGCTAAGCTATGAATAATTTACTCACAAATGTGATTTTAGGGAGCCAATAGCATAAAAGTAAAAACTTATCCACAAATATGTTATTGAATTGGCTACCTCAAGGGAATATTGTTTCCTTGATGCAAAGGAGTTCTAAGAAGCTTTCTAGTGTGCTTCAGACCATCCAACACAGGAGTAAAAAGGGAAGTCATTTATCTGTTGGTTCACCTTCCAATACATAAGCATTGTGCATTTGTGATTGCCAAACCCTACATGGGGCACATATACTCAGTGTCAGAGGATCTCTGGGCAGAAAGTCAGAGGACCCGCTGTGCATTGTGATGGCTCTGTCAGATTGCACTTGTGCCAAGTTGCTCAAAGCCTGTGTGAAACTGTCCACAGCAGCAGTAGCTGCAATAAGATATAAGGCCAAGAAGTCTTGAGGTCATGCACAAGAGGGTTTCCCATTCATTTGTTAACTTATCCTATCATAGCTAATTTATACATCTTTATATAATTAAAATAATCAGTAGACATTTAAAAAATTGTCATTAGAAAACACATGGACACCCTGTTGAGAAACATTCTTAGTATATCTCACTCATGGGTGTTTTAGACAATCATTCTAGGAGTTTAACTGTAGTCCTAGAGATATCTATACACCGATCACTTTACCGATGTTTGTCAATGTAGACTCTCAAAAAAGGAATGGAATTTTTCTTCCTAAGTAGCTGATTCTTTTAACTCAATTCAACATATTCTATCAAATCCCTCCTTTCCATATTCTGCTACATTCTGAGAATTCAGACGTAATCAGGCCACAAACACTAGGGTCCCAGAGTCTTTTGAGAAGCCAGGAACCTAAATCCCAAACCTAATAGAGTTCTACAGTTGACACATGTTCACATGTTTTCGACATATGAAGAGCATATTTCAGATACACAATTGGCATTCAAACACTGGATGGCTTAATTTCAAATGTGGGACAATAACAACAACACAAGTGTGTTACTGGAGGGAAAAATAATAGGATTTTCCATGCCCAATCTAGGTTGGAATTTCTATTTGTGGCCCTTAAAGTAGTGACAGAGTGGAATTGCTCCCTTAAACTGATGGCATACATAATAAGCCCAGTCATGTCATAGAAGGCTGGAGATTGAAAACAGCTCCTGAGTGCAATTCAAGTTAAATTAGATTAAAAGAAATGAAACTATAAATTCATTCTTAATCTCTATTTTCCACATAAAATTAGCTGAACTTGAAAAAAAAACCTCATTTAATTTTTGCTTGAAAAGTTTTTCTGATGTTTGTATTCAGACAAATGTGTGCCATTATTTTTAATATTTCAAATTCATTCAGTAAAAATGAGTTAATGAGGTAATATTGAGTTAATAATGAGTAATAAACGATAAAATGAGTTAATAATTCCTTTACCCAAAAGGAGTATCTTCTATCACACTCACATTGGTGTTGCCAAGACACAAATAAATGCAGACACAACACACACATACACACACATCCATATATACGTGCATATACACACATACACATGAATGCATACGTGCAAGACCGTATTTCCAAGAAGTAATAGATACTAAGGGCAAAAATGCTCTTTTGGGTATAATGATCTTTTATACAATATTTCAAAAAAGAATGGAACTATCCTGCCTTCTGGCAACATCAGAGACTAAATCAAAAGCCTAATGAAGCATAAGAATATTGAATAAATTAATTCTGTTTGTGTTTTCTTTAATATGGATTTGACAGCCAACTGCTTTCAAATATAGCCATTTGTTCTCACTATGTTACTTTGAACAAATAATATGGTGTTATTGCTATCACTCCATGCTTTTTTGATGGCATTTTTATGCATATAAAAAACCTTGATCAGAGCAAACTTCTATTACATTATGTCTTAATAATGGAAGTATGACACACATTAAAATTGAACAATTTCATGATTTCTGAGCTGAGAATGCTCGTGCATTGAAATGCAGCTTCTATCATATATGCCAATTTTAGTCACCTCTGTTTCAAGAATCTAAAGGTATAATTATGCTTCTTACCATTTTTGGGTACTGTGATTTGTGTGTATTTGTTACTTTCTATATCAGCTTAAGCTAAAACAAACAAACAAGTAATTAGCCCTTAATGCTTCCTGTCTTAGTCTGCTTGAGCTGTCAAAACACTATAGACTGGGTTTTTTAAACAATAGAGATTTATTTCCTCAGAGTTCTAAGGGCTGAGAGTCCAAGATTAAGATGTCAGCCAGTCTGATCCCTAGTAAGATCTCTCTTCCTGGCCATCTTCCCGCTGTGTTCTCTTATGGCAAAGAGAATGAGCTCTGAAGGGCACCATTCCTATCAGATTAGGGCCTCGCCTACATATATCTCATCTAATTTCTATCACCTGCTCTCAGCCCCTGTCTGCAATGCCAGTCACCCTGGGGGTTAACGCTTCAACATGTGAATTTGACAGGGGTGCATGCCCAGTCCCGTCCATGGCATTTTCTTGTTTTTTAGAGAGAGAGTGCATGTGCGAGGGGTGGGGGAGGGACAGAGTTAGAGGGAGAGAATCTTAAGCAGTCTCCATGCTCAGGGCAGAGCCTGACCCAGAGCTCGATCTCACAACCTGGAGATCATGACCTGAGCCCAAATCGAGAGTCAGACCCTTAACTTACTAAGCCACCCAAGTGCTCCATAGCCCTTTCTAAAATTTAAAATTATTTTCTAATAACTCTTAATACTTACTTCCTATATTACTTAGTCCATAATCACATGTCTATTTTCAGGAGACCCTTATTTTAGTAACAATTCATAATGTTGAGGATGAGCATTTTGGTAACTATTAGGAAGATGTCCTTGAGTAACTACTGTTGGTTTTTTTTTAATTTATTTATTTGTCAGAGAGAGAATGAGCACAAGCAGGCAGAGTGGCAGGCAGAAGCAGAGGGAGAAGCAGGCTTCCTGCGGAGCAAGGAGCCCAATGCTGGACTCGATCCCAGGACCCTGGGATCATGACCTAAGCCGAAGGCAGTTGCTTAACCAACTGAGCCACCCAGGTGTCCCAAGTAAGTACTGTTTATTGGTACCTCCAGTCTGCCAGGCACTCTGTGTCCAATGCCTCATTCAAGCCTCAGCATCTCCCCACCATCTCCCCTGACGTTTATTCTATTCTGTACATTTTCCAGATAGAGATGCTAAGGCTTAAAGAGGTTAATTGACTTTTGCATAGTCTGAATCATGATATAATAAATAACTCTTAGTGCTCTTTCTTTAACATTTCTGCCAACGCCAACATGTTTAAAACAAGAAGAGCTCTGGGAACAATGTTTAGAACTCTCTTTGGGGGAAGGTTGATCTGCTAAATTGTTACATTTTTCGCCTTCAAACTGATTTTACAAATTGGACCTTAGTCCCTTTTAAAGATGTAGAAGTATATTATAAAATATAATCGGTATTCAATACAAGAGTTTTAGAAATCCCTGTTTTGTATACTTTTAGTGATTTAGTATACATAAAGAACTGGTATGTGGGGGGGGTGGATTAGGTTTGGCTGAGTCTGCTATGTCTAATGTTTGAAAACTCTGACCTTGAACTTTCTCCCAAGAAGCTTTGGTTCCACCAGGTATATGCTTCAGATGGCCCTCCCTGTGATGCGATAAAGTTAAATCATTTTCAACATCAATACGTGCCTTGAGATAAACTGCTTCCTTTCATTTTGAGGCAATAGAACATGGCTTGTCGATTATTATTTCCTTGGTGAGATTTTTTTTTCTTTTCACTGGAATTTCTCCAATGCTTCATCCTTCAGGAAAAGGAAATTTGACAGTTCATTTTCCATCCTTATATTGCCTACTTCCACCCCCAAATAGAACAGCTGACAACTCACATCATATAACAATAGGATACCCAAACATGGAACCCACCCCTCAGGAGGGAGACCAAGCAAGAACTTTCCAGTGTAGGTGAGATTCATCACAAATGATAATTCGAGCTTTGAAATGAGTCATCAAGACATTTAGACCCATTCTGGTAGAAAATGAGATTAAAATGGGACTATAATCACTTTAGTACCAAAAACGGAAAGTAGATGCTAAGTACTCATTTGTAAAAATTAACTACTTTTCTCATTTTCCAAAATTTAAGGCTTCTGCATCCTCCCAAATGTAATATTGTGATATGCTATGAAATTCCAGTATTGGGTTAAAGTAAGATTTTCCAAAAAGCTGGATGCATGAAATTCTGTACTTTCTGATGCAAGAGTTAGATTTGGTTCCTAGTACCAAAGTGACCTTGCCTATTGGCTCTGGTCTACATACCCAGACAAACAAGCAAACAAAAACAAGAAACCTCCGTTTTCAACAGCTGTATTAGTCTGCTTCAGCTGTCATAACAAAATATCATAGACTAGGTGGTTTATGCAACAGAAATTTATTTTCTCATAGTTACGGAGACTGGAAATCCAAGATCAATGCCAGCACAGTTGGGGGCTGGTGAAGCTTCTCCCCTTGGTCTGTGGATGGCTGCCTTCCTGCTGTGTGCTCACATGACCTCTTTGTGCATATTTGGAAAGAACACTGACAAGCAAAATCTTCAGTGTGTCTTCATGTAAGGACAGTAATACCCTTGGATTAGAGACTCTCCACACACACACCACTTATGATCTCACTAAACCTCAATTACTTCTTTAGAAGCCTTATCTCAAAAATAACCACACCGGGGGTTAGGACTTCAACATACCAATCTGGGGGGGGGGGGTTAGGTACAAGCATTCGGTCCAATACAACAACCAAGAATAGAATGCACAGCTAATTAATTTAGGAACCATTGACTTCATCTATTCTATCCCAATTTAGAGTTCTGTGCTCGATATGTGTCCTCAGATGCACACACACAGTCAATTCATTTTCCCAAAGGTGGTGAGCACAGCTATAAATAATTTCATTACTGTCTGTAGCCATGTGGTGATTTATAGACAAAACTACCTCTGTAATCCTAGCCTCTGTGTGGACACTTAGCAATCCTAAACAGCTGTCTCTGTTTCTGTAACCCTGTGGAGGTGTGGACAGCTACATTTGTCCTTTTAAGAAGGAAAGAAAATCATCATTTTTTTTTCCAAAACTGTTTACAGCACAGATGCTTCTAATGAAGAGGTTTGTGTTTACACTTGGCCTGATGGCAGGCAAATATTTGGTTTGTTCAGGAAACCAAAGAATGGCTCAAACCTGGTAGTGTGGGAAGGGATTTAGAATAATGGTGGCAGGCGTTTTTTCTAAGTATAGTTGGGTTCTAATCTTGGCTCTGGTTTTAATCAATTGGGGAACATTGCTTTAGTTTTTCCTGATTCCTCTTTTGTCCCCACAGGAACAATAGTCCACACAGCAACTGGAGCGTTGCTTTAAAAATGTAACCGTGAGGGGCGCCTGGGTGGCTCAGTGGGTTAAGCCTCTGTCTTTGGCTCAGGTCGTGATCTCAGGGTCCTGGGATCGAGCCCCGCATCTGGCTCTCTGCTCAGCAGGGAACCTGCTTCCCTGACTGCCTTTCTGCCTACTCGTGATCTTTCTCTCTCTCTGTCAAATAAATAAATAAAATCTTTAAAAAAAAAAATGTAACCGTGAGCACACCACTTACCTGCTCAGAGGCCTTGAGTGTCTTCCCATCACCCTATGGCCAAAGTCCTTATCACAGTCCTGGGATCCCAGTAGGATCTGGCTTTTGCCTGTCTCAACCACATCCCTAAGACTCTCATCCCGGTTACCTGGGCCATGGCCACACTGGCTGTCCTGCTGTCTCTTGAATGCGTTTCTTCCCACCTCTGTTCTCTCTCTCTGGGATGTAAACTGCTATTTTCCCAGTGCAGACAATAGTGCTTAGCGCCTACAGATGTTCAGCTGACACTGGATAAATGCTGAAATAACATTGTTGCTAATGAAAAGTATCAAAACTGAAGAGGCTAACCTAATTGAAGTTATTGTCATGATAAGTATCCTTTCATTTAAAAGCTCCCTAATTAGCATAAACAGTTACCTTGTAACCTCCAGCTGAAAAACCTATTTTTCTTTATGTTTTTAAATTTGCTTATTATTATTAAAAGACTCTTCAAGTAGAATATAAATGAGAAAATATATAGGTTGAATCTATACCTTTACATACTGTATTTTGTTTATATAAAATTAGATAACATCTCAAGAAAGATTAGATTGTGTTTGAATGAGGTTCTGTATTTACTCCAAAGAGTTCTGAGAACTGGCAGCTGCCACATAATAAAGGGCAGTCCAGGTAAGAATGATTCATGGCCAGATCTTTTATTTGTTGCTCCCAGAGGGATGGATCAGGGTCAGGAAGCAGGACATCTGCATCCATATAGAAACCATGCACAAAACACTTAGCATTGATGTTCAGCTTGGCTGCCATGAGGATTCAGCTAACTGAATCTATGTGCAGCTATGCCTTCATTTTCCCTCAGTAAGGGTGCAGTCCCCTAACCACCTGGTGGTTGTTTGTTGTTGTTTTTTTTTTTAAATATTCCTAAGGCATTTCTGATTCCATCTGTTTTCTTCTCCATCTGACTTGCTGATAGGAGGCTAGCTTTTGATAGAAGAGTTACCTTCCTTTTCTGAACATCTCCTGTGCCCCTTCTTGATTCCCTCTCTGCCCTTTTCCAACTCACTCTGTGTCCAGGAGGCTCGTCTGTGTGGGCTTCACCAATAGGATCCTCTGCCTTCTGCTTTCCTTTTGGGTTCCGATCATGCACAGTGGCACCAATGGAAAATTAGAGGAGAGAAGGAGGTAGGAGCTTGATAAGTCCTTCCCTCGCCCCCTCCTACAAGTCACTATTTCTGGAGCTTTCTTCCACCAGAGGAGAAAGTTATGGTCAGACCAACCCCTCCACACAGCTTTCTTAATTTCCAATAAGCCCTCAACTACGTAATCCCTCTGGCCGAGAGAAGAGAAACAGTTCTATTACTAGCTGTGATATTACACGGTCTCTCATTGTTTCCCTTATAATAAACATTAAATTATCCTCTTACTCAATTTCAGTGTGCCAATTGTGTCCTACTGGAGTTATGATTATATATTTATTCATAATCAAAAAGAAAATGATAATCCCTACATGCCTCCCTCAAAAGAGCATATGAAATTTGGAAGCAGCTTGATGCTATCATAAAGTAATACAACCTAAAGGTTAACAGTGTACCTTTAAATCTTTGCTGTGTCTTTCACTGGCCATTAAAATTAAGTATGCTGTTTTCTTGTCTGACTTCAGTTTCTCACCTGTAAAATGTGGAGGGTGATAATATTTAGCTGGCTGAATTATTATGAAAGATGATCTATATAAAATATTTATCAAAATGTCTGGCAAATACTAATTGTATAATAATGGCAAAACATCCTTTTTATATTTTCCTTGACTGTGATGGTTATTTTCTGTGTCACCTTTGACTGGGCCTCAGAATGCCCAGATGGTTGGCCAAACACTATCCTGGATGTGTCTACAAAGGTGTTTGTGGATGGGATTAACATTTCAAACATTTGGGTAAAATAAATTTGACTCCTTAAGGTGGGTGGGCCTCACCCAAACAGTTGAAAACCTGAGTAAAACAAGTCTGAGTAAGAAGGAAGGCCTCCTGCTTGACTGATGAACTGGACACTGGTCTTTTCTTGTCTTTTAACCTTAACTAAAAACTCAGCTCTTTTTGGTCTCAAGCTTGCTGGCTTTCAGACTGGAATGTACAGCATTGGCTCTCTTGGTTCTCAGAACTTCAGACTTGAACTAGAACTATACCTTTGGCTCACAGGCCTTTGAACCACACATCAGGTCTCTATAATCATGTCAGCCAACTCCTTATTATAAATCTCTTTATATACACACCCACGAAAATGTGTGTGTGGGGGGGAGAGAGAGAGAGAGAGACATCCTACTGGTTTAGTCTCTGCCAAATTCTGACTAATACAGCAACCTAACTTTGAATCATAGTCACCCAAAAAACTACAAAATTGCCTCAAAATGACTTCTAAATTTTAATTTGTGAGTGAAGGATCCAGGGAGCTACATTATGAACAAGATCTTCAAGTGACTTTACACAGATGACCAGCACTGGTCTGTGGATTCCCGTTGGGAGAAACTGAGTAGAAACCTAATTACATACAAGTCCCCAGTCACACAAGCTGAAGTTCTACTCAACATTCTAGAGGTGTGATCTCAAGACAGTCATTTAAATTTTGCACATCAACATCCATCTAGAAGTGATATCAATTATGCTAAAAGCTTTTATATATTGTTTTGTTTAATTCATAAAATATGTATCATTCATCTTGGGGAAAAAAACCACGTCTTGATTTATAGTAAACATGTGATCTAACAAATCATTGTTGCTTTTTTGCTAGTCATTTTATTGTTATTATTTCTGAATAAAAGATATTTCTTTTCCACACGGTAATTCATTTAGTATTTATCAAGTGCTCATTCTATGCCCGGGACTATTCTGGTGCTGGGGGCACAACGGCGAGCAGGACAGACCCGATGCCCTGCAGGCAGGGTGGAAGGCTAGGCTCCCCAGTGGCTTCTGCTGCAAAGACTGGGGTGGGGGCCTGGGCTGCAGGGTTGTTTTGTCTTGTTCTGTTTTGTTTTCCCCCCTGTGGTTTTTGGCTGGAGTAGGGAAGATTTTGTCTAAAATTGCCTGCCTTGCTAGGCTGCCCCTTTCCTAGTCTTTTGGCTAGAAAGACTCGACAGTGTCTCAAAAGCAATATCACGAAGGGCATTTCTTTGTACCTGCTGTGCTTTGGGAGGTTGGCTCTTACAGAACCAAGTCAGGATACATGGAGGTCAAAAGAAAACCTTAACTCACAAAACTAGGAGTTCCTCGGCATGCTGGCCAGTTATAGTTCTACAGGAAAAGCACTTTTGGAGGCACCTGGGTGGCTGAGTTGTTAAGCGTCTGCCTTCGGCTCAGATCATGATTCCCAAAATCCTGGGATTGAGCCCCGCATCGGGCTCCCTGCTCTGCAGGAAGCCTGCTTCTCCCTCTCCCTCTCCCCCTGCTTGTGTGTCCCTCTCTCGCTGTGTTTCTGTCAAATAAATGGGTAACATCTTTAAAAAAAAAAAAAGAAAAGAAAAGAAAAGCACTTTTGTCTTCTGAATGAGTCTAGCTGGTGTTCAATAAGGTGTCTAAGTTGGCCAAAGGACTAGGCTGATTGGAAGCTCTGTCTTGTAAGACCGATCTCGGAGGAACTTCCCCTGTCACCACCCACGATGAGCCACCTTGTCATTTTTTTCTTATCCCACATTTCTTATAATCCACAACATTCGTGTCTTAAGCTAATTTGAAAGTCATGACTCTAAATTACCAAGCCATCTTACACGTACAGCCGGAGTACGTGATTAGGCTGTGCATGGCAAGAGCATCTCTGTGTTTCATTTCATAGTGTATGGGCTAAAGTCGAGTGCTCCAACATCCTCATGAAGTTTGTCATTAAGGATTTGCAAGTCACGGGCTGTGTTGTTTCTCCAATAAATTTGGTTGGGGCCTGTATTAATGCTAGAATTTGAAGCTAGAGTGTGTCCCAGAACCCATAGTTTACTGGGACACTGTCAAATCTGGGACTGAGATCATCAGTGAGATGCTTCCCTATCACCATCATGATGGAAACACGCATCAATTCAAAAACTATAGGTTTTATCCATCTCCATCTCAACATCTTCTATCTTACTTCCCATTTTCCGGAGTCTGTTAAATGCATTTTTTTTTTCACACTCACCACATTGGCGACTTGAGAGGGTGATTATGTCTAGCTGCTTTGCTTAACACTGTCGGCCAAATTCTTAATAAGAAAATCTGTCACGTCTTGATAAATCATCTTCTTCTACCACACCGGGTTTCACAGAGCAGCTGGACAACTCTTTCACAGCTGCTGCTTCCCATTGCAGAATTCAGTGTTGAACGAAATGATTCCTATGGGTAGCATCCTTTGGGTATCTTTCAGGAGGAAAATACCTTCATTATCCTTACCATTAAAGCAATTCCATGTGGAAACTGAGTGAAATTCACAGAAAACACAGCTGGCTTGAGAGCATCAGTAATACTATTTTTATTAGTAGATTTTTTTTTCTGATTATGCACATATTGCAGTGAATTGTTTCTAAATTTGGCAAACCTCACAAAAATCTGTTTTGTCTTAAACCTATCTGTTTTGAAGTAAATGAAAGATGTTGTTGCCTTCAGTGTTCAACGCTATTTCTTTTTCTTTTTCTCGATCCAGATTCCCTTGATCCAGACTGATAAAGTGACTACGATCAGGCGAAAGCACTGAGTAGGTCCTGGAGCTGGTCATTTTCATCCCTGTCATCTCTCTGGGCTCTACTTTTCTTTTTGAGTTGTTTGATTATTGATGAAACCTTTTCCATGTGAAAAGGTTCCCTTGGGTACTGATGCCATCCAGTCCAATCCAGTAATAGAATTTTTAAGTGTGGTTTTATAGGACTTTTCACTTTCATTGTTAACAGGAAAATAAGTGATTTTGAAAAATGAAAATCTCATATGATTTTAAAATTATTGCCTTTTTAACTTTTTTTAAAGATTTTATTTATTTATTTGACAGATAGAGACACAGCAAGAGAGGGAACACAAGCAGGGAGAGTGGGAGAGGGATAAGCAGGCTTCCTGCCAAGCAGGGAGACCAATGTGGGGCTCGATCCCAGAACCCTGGGATCATGACCTGAGCCTAAGGCAGGTACTTAATGACTGAACCACCCAGGTGTCCCAAAGTTATTGCCTTTCTAAGTCCATGCCAATGTTTCCATGGCATCACTTACAGTGTGTCCATTTTGTCATATGTTGGGGAGTAATTCTACTAAGGAGCTACATGGCTACTCCATTCAGGTGTAAAATATTGAACTGTCTATGTTGAGAGAATATTTTTGGACAGCTACTCATTTTCCTTTTTAGTTATCAGCACTTTGTTTGATAACATGACAATAATATGTCACCATTATTGTACAGAAACATATTAAATAACATACACAGAATTAAGATCAAGTGTACCGATGAATACAGAAGGGTGTTGTAGAGATAGAATCATGATTTAACCACTGATTCAAATAAAATACCAGCATTCTATTGCTCAAAAGTCTTCACTTACTTGAAGAAAATAACCAATTTTATAGAAGTCCTGAAGCCCTGTACTTAATGTCTCAGGTGGTACAAAAAAAAAATCTGTAACCCTCATATTGTTCTAAGGAAGTGGAAAGTTCATATATAGACTTGGTACATATATAGTCGAGGCTCTAATCCAAAGTGATATGCCAGATACTCTCTGGGTAGCTGTTGTCAAGTTGCTTGACTTGGAGATATCCATGAAATTTTAGTAAGATGAAGTTTATCAACGCTTAGCACAGTTTCTAGCAAAAACTTTGTACTCAAACTGATTATTTTTCCCTACTTCTTTCCATGTTAGGAACAAACTAAGCAGAACTAACCCTAAGAAATATTCCCAGAAAGTTGTCAAGTGTATCAGTTACTAGAGATATGAGAAATATTTGCAAGTGCCATCATCCATGAAAAACAGGCAGCCTCTCTCTTTGCTCTGGGTCATTGTAATATAGACAAAGCCTTTTCAATATTGATGTGTGGGGCAGGAGGTCCTTTGGCATTGTAGGCAGTACAAACACGCAGAAATCGTAAGAGGAATTGCCCAAATGTGAACCTGTTCCAGCAATGCTAAGTTAACTTTGTACCTCAGTGACATTTCATCATTTTGACCTGAAGCTACTTACAAAAGTTTTATGGGAGGAGGGGGAAGGGAGGTAGGTGTGTGTTTGTCTTTAGGTTTGTCTTTAGAAAGAACGGAGTGAAAGAATATTCTAAATTCAGGACCAAGGGAATGATATTTTACATGTGTGCACATGCAGTTCCTTGGTGGTCCCCAATCTTGGAAAAAAAATTATTTTTGTAAGCCAAGATAATCTGAAACAGATTATAGGGAAATCCATCAGAAAAATAAATACAGAGTGTCTAGTATGACGTGAGGATGTCCATTAGTGTAGCTGCACTGAAAATATGGTGAAAGAATTGTTTGTTTTTTTGTAATTTTGCACAGTTGTGTTTTTGTCTAGTTTGATCAATGCTACTCTTGTATCCCAAATCTCCCTTTCTTTGCCTTCCTTGTGAGTCACTGACCATATGGCTCCAGCTCCCAGTCTAGCTGCTGAGGAGGAAGAAAAAAAAATAGTCTTGATAAACATGCAGACCATTTTGAGTATAAGGTTGACATAGCTGATCCCTCTGGCACAGTCTCAAGAGAACTGGCACATTGAATCTCTTTCATTAAAGGCCAAGTGTACCCTGTCCTCATCTATGTACTGACTTTATCTGCAGGGTCCTTCAAAACCAAATTCAATTTTTTTTTTTACTATTTTATTTATATTGCACGTGTAAGAGCCGCTATGATTTTTTATGTTGGGAGAAGACATTTGTGTGTCTAGGGAATCTATGCCTCTATGCTTAACTCTGTCCAATAACTTTTCTGGGCCTTAAACATTTCTGTAAATATTTTTATAAGTCTTTTTCTGATGATTTTGCAAGGCAAATTGCATATATTGCATTACTTATTCCCTCTACCAAGAATGTTGACTTGCGGGCGCCTGGGTGGCTCAGTNGCGGGGAGCCTGCTTCCCTCCCCCCCCCTCTCTGCCTGCCTCTCTGCCTCCTTGTGATCTCTCTCCCTCTGTGAAATAAATAAATAAAATCTTTGAAAAAAAAAAAGGATGTTGACTTGCTTTAAAACAATGTCATCCTATCTCAGTGGTTATATTTTATATTTCAATGTTGGAAAGAGCATTAAAAATTAAAAGGCCATTTTAAATAATGATGAGTAGAACATGACATTGGTATTATGTAATCTATTTTATTTATACATAAAGTTTCTCCTCAATCCTTTTCTGTTGTTGGTATTTAATAAATTTAAGTAAGAATATTTATATTATAATTATTTTGAGGATACAATTATAAAATTTGGCCAAATGGAAGGGCAATCTTTGTTCTGGAAAACTAGTTTTTAAACAGTCTGATGAGAAAAATTAAAAATGGTGTTATTCAACCTTTTCCCCAACTTTCTTGAACTTTGAAACAACCAAGGAAGAGGAGTCACATTTTAAAGACAAAAGAAGCAATAGTTCTCTGAATTCAAATCTTCCTCTATATGTTTTTGCTATCAGATAATACCTTGTATAGTGATTTTTATTTTATTTATTTATTTATTTTTATTTTTATTTATTTATTTATTTTATTTTTTTTGAATGAGAGAAGAGAAACCAAGAACAAGCATGGCTGGAGTGTGGGAGAGGGAGAGAGAATCTTTTTAAAAAGCTTTTTAATTAATTTTGGTTTGGTTTTGGTTTGGTTTGGTTTTGAGAGAGAGAGAACAAGCAGGTGGGGAGGGGCAGTAAGAGAGAATTTTAGGCAGGCACCATGCACAACATGGAGCCTGACAAGGGGCTAGATCTCAGGACCCTGACATCACAACCTGAAGTGAAATCGAGAGTTGGGCACCCAACCAACTGAGCCACCTAAGAGCCCAATGCATAGTGAAATTTTTTGCATGTAGTTGATTTTTCTGTTTGCTCATGGTAAATTTCCCTATGCAAAAGTAACATTTTGATTCTCTTTGTATAGTACAATGTATCCGGATTTTCAGTTGCCTCTTTGTTTTGAGTCACAACCAGGGAGTTCCACACTCTTAGTTTATAAAAGAACACACTCATGTTTTCTTCCAGCGTTTGTTTTGTTTTGTTATTTGTTTTGGTTTAACTTTTTTTTATTTTTTTTTTTAAGATTTATTTATTTGTTTGGGGGGAGGGGGCAAGGGAGAGGGAAGGAGAGAACCTCAAGCCTCCACACTTGTATGGAGCTTCCCTGGGTCTCCATTTCAAGACCCTGAGATCATGACCTGAGCCAAAATTATGAGCCGGCTGCTTAACCAACTGAGCCACCCAGGCATTCTGGCTTGGTTTAACTTTAGATATTCAATACAATTGGAATTTATTCTGCTATATTATGTGAAATTTAAAACCAGTTTTGTTATCTTCCAAGCCAATCACATCGTTACAATATCCTTTATTTAAAAAAAAAATCCCTATACCCAGGAGAACCTGGGTGGCTCAGTTAGTTGAGCATCTGCCTTTGGCTCAGGTCATGATCTTGGGGTCTTGGGATTGAGCCCATGTTGGGCTCCCTGCCGAGTGGGGAGCCCGCTTCTCCCTCTCGCTCTGCCCCTCCCACGCCACTTGTGTGTTCTCTTTCTCTCTCTCTCAAATACATGGATACATACATACATACCTAAAATCTTTAAAACACAAAATCCCTGCACCCCAATAACTTGAGATTTTGACTTTAGTATATATTAAGTTGTCATATATCCTGGAATCTATTTCAGGACTTTCTTTTTTATATTTGATGGAAGATTAAATACTCCTTCATCCTCCTAGTGTCTTTGGCTGGGACTGGCAGGACAGATGAACAGGAGAAGAGCATGCGGATATTATTTACTGTACATGGGAGCCCTCGTAAGAAAAAGGAAAACCCAAAGAACTGACTAGGCCTAAGTGATTACATACTAGCTTGAACAAAGATGAGAAAATATGGGAAAGTAACTAAAACATAGGCGGAAATGAAAGGAAAATAAGAGTTATTTTAACAAGTTCTGTTTGCACAAATTTTCTCAGCCTCTACTAGCCATCTCTGGTTCTAAGAATGTTTCTTCCTCCTGACACAAGATAGACACTTTTCACATGGGAATTTTATCTCCTTTGTAGTATCTGCACTGTTTCAAGTGCCTTTGACTCAAAATAATCAATATGACAAAGTGGCATATTTTGGGATGCATATTCTGAATTCCTCCAGTATCATTCATCTGTTCATGCCCCAGGAAAACTCCTAGTGAGCCAAGAGGTTCTGCCAAGTCTCACTGCTACCCTCACGAAACTTGTAGTCAAGATAGGCATATAAATAAATCATACAGTAGTGCTTTTATGAAAGCTAGGGTTATATAAAGAGATAATCTATACAATATTCTATGTCCTTGGAATTACACAGGTGACTATACAAGTTATAAAGCAGAAATATTAATATTTATTGCCTTAAGAATATCTTATTTGATTCAAATTATAAAATTAAAATACTCAATCTACAAGTTTATTGGCTTTCATCAAATTGTCTTCCAAAATTTGGTAATTGGAGAAATACACATTATCTGTCTACATTCTGTTACTTCTTATGCACCCAATTAATAAACTTAACTTGTATTTCTTTAAGGGATAATAAAATAAAATTTTAAATTCCTATTATTCATATATTTGAAAAACATTATGTGCATGCAATAAATTTCATGGAGTAATTTCTAAACTGACAATTCTAATTTTTTGCATGTATGGCTTCCAGAAACTTATTGCCTATTCCTTATCTGTTGGCTCAATATTACCAAAATTCCCCATCGACATTCCCCTCCATTTCCATTTCATTTGGTAAAATATATATGTGCATATACCTACATATATACACACATACATGCGCATTTGTATATCACATATACAATATATAAAATATATATGTGCATTGCATATTTTTTCATTACAGTAATTCCATAATGACAAGAGAAAGGACCCATGGGAGTCACCATTCCAGCCCTTATTTCTATGTTTGTCCTGACTTCTCTAGCTTGACTCAGTTGCAGGTGGTAATAATCAGTGAATTTCAGGTTTACCTCCTTGGCCCTTCACAAACACACACACACACACACACACACACACCCATTACCCTGTGCACCATGCCCTGAACCATTAAAAATAAAACCTACTTCTATTTTGGGAATACCTCATGTACTGGAAGTAGTCTGCTGCCTTCAGTCTGTGTCCTCAAGATCTAATACTGTGTGTTTCTCTTTTTTTTTTAATTAATTAATTAATTAATTAATTAATTAATTTATTTATTTATTTATTTATTTTTAGTGGAAGAGAGAGAGAGACTGAGAGGAGGGTAAGAGAAAGAGGAAGAGAGACTCTCAAACAGATCCCATGCAGAGTGCAGAGCCCTACTTGGGGCTCGATCTTATGACCCTGAGATTAGGACATGAGTCAAAACCAAGAGTCAATGATTGGGGTGCCGAGGTGGCTCAGTGGGTTAAACATCTGCCTTCTGCTCAGGTCATGATCTCAGGGTCCTGGGATTCACCCCTGCATCAGGTTTTCTGCTCAGCAGAAAGCTGCTTCCCCCTCTTTCTCTGCCTGCCTATCTGCCTACTTGTGATCTCTCTCTCTCTGTCAAATAAATAAATAAAATCTTTTAAAAAGAGAGAGAGAGAGAATCAATGCTTAACCAACTGAGTCACCCAAGCGCCCCTGATGGTGCGTTTCTCGTCACGTCTTTCCGTCTAGAATTTTGCCACGGCATCGAGGTTAATGCCCTGTGAGAATTGGTATGCTTCTAAAATTAGTTTTTAATGTCTCTCTACTATATTTAGGCTTTTATCGCCTTAATTTTAAAATCTGAGCGAGTTTAGGTGGGGCAAAATCTTTCCCCTCATCTTATGCCAGGTTTCTTCACATATTTATTCACTGCTCTGTCCTAAGTCATCTGCATATTTTTAAACTTCTGCTGAAGCTTCCTGTCCAAATTCCTGCTTTTCACATATTTCCTGTGGCCAACCAGGCCACCTATCTTCATGCACTAATGTCCAAGCATACATGTGCTGCACTTTCATTTCAAGCTAGATTCTGTTCTCCAGCATTTCTTGCATTAACTCAGAACTCTGCTTCCAGGCACAACCGTACCAAGATCTTGAAAAGCCTTTCGGCCATGGTGCATCCATCCTGTGAACCAGCTTTGCCTTCAGCAGCATCCCAAGCCTTGTTGATTTAAACACCAGTCTGTACAGCCTTGGTCATTGGTAGTGTTTTGATGGGGGTCATGGTCTCCTCTGCTGTACTTGCTAAGCCTCAACAATCTTGGATTGGCTGAATTACCCAGGCAAGCAGCTTCTAGCACTCATTACTTTCAGACCAGCATGTTGTAACAGACACAACTGGGCTTAAGTGAGAATGATGTAAATTGAGAACCAGTTTCTCCTTATTATGTGGATAAATTGGGCAAATTATTGAAATTAATTCTGCCTTAGTTTCATTGTGTGATAATAAGGATAATACTCATATTTTAGGATTTTCTTCTTTTCACTGAGAATTAAATACCAGCATATGTACAATGATACAAAAATAACAACCGTTTATATTATCTCTCATACTCCAGTTGTTTTACGTATATTATCTCTAGTCTTTACAGCAATGAAAGCCATTTTTCATCACTACAGGTTTGTGGGGTTTTTGTTTTTGTTTTTTGGGGTTTTTTTTGTTTTGTTTTTTGGCTTGCAAATGAAGCTCCAGAAGGCTGATCTATTCTAAACCACAGTGATACTGAATGCCAGAATGAGTATTTAAAGTAAAACACTTGGTCCCATCACCCATGCACTGTATCATACTATTTTGTCTTCAAAAGTCAGCACTTGGCACATGTAAAATGCTCAATAAATGTGATTTTTACCACTTCCTTTAAGATAATATAGATGATATAGTCACAGAAGAAATTAAGTAAAATCACCACAGCACTATCCAGAGTATAGATTTTTTGAGGCCAGAAATCTTAACTTATTCATAATTATTTCTCCTGAATATTCAACATAATATTTCCGTGTAGTTGGTGTTCAACAAATATTTGTTGTTTTGCTGACAGATTATTAAATTCAATTTTGATTGGAAAATGACAACTATAATGTTACTATGTGAATTTTTATTTGCATAAACCTGGAAAAATGTTTGAGTGAAATAAAAATCTTTAATAGTATAAAGTCACATAACTTTGATACGTTTAATATGTGGTCTGCTGTAAAATGATTTATAAGAGATCATTAGTAATATAACTGAAATGTAATTGAATACAGGATCAACATCAGTAAGTTAAAATCCAAAATAAATATAACATTCATATAAAATTCATATCAATCATGGTTAGAGTAATTGCTTTTTATTAACTTTTACTTTTCTTCAAAGCAATTTAGTAATTCTCTTCATTGAATGTTAGGGATGTTGAGGGTGCAGAGAATGAGAGGGAGCTAATGTTCAGGTTGATTTTAATAACATCCCCATCCATTTTGGGATGAAGATAACCTCACACATAGTTTTACTTCTATGACAAATGGCTATCCCAATAGTGGCAGCCAATGAGCCAGGATTCCAACCACAGCCAAAGTCTGTGTACATGTTGGATTGCTGAGCCAATGTGTGTCGGGAGCAGAAAATGACTTCAGGGACATACCACTCTTATTGCAAAATTTATTTCTTTACCAAATGCTCTTCATTCACAGTGGGCTGAAGATGATGACTATCAATCACCTCAATGAGCTTCTATCATAGCGTTTGCATCCAAATAATGACATATAAATATTTTCCCTCAGATTAATGCAGTTGTGACCCTTTGTTTAGTTACTGTAGAGGTAAAATCTCTTGGTGATATGAGACACAATTAAATACATACTTTTTGAGGGGTGCCTGGGTGGCTCAGTGGATAAATTGTCTACCTTTAGCTCAGATCAATCATGATCTCAGGGTCTTAAGATCGAGTCCTGGGATCAAGCCCCATGTTGGGCCCCCAACTCAGTGAAGAGTCTGCTTTTCCTCTCCCTCTAACCCTCCCCCTGCTCACTCTTTCTCTCAAGTAAATAAATAAAATCTTAAAAATATATAAATACATATCTTTTGAAAATGATACCAATTCTCAAAGTAATAATGTCTTTAATATGATTTTGTACAGTTTTGACAAGCACTAATATCATGGTGGTTTTATTTAAAGCCAACACGTCTACCTGTTCCTATTTCTTTAAGAAATACATATGGTATTATTTATGTGCATGCTTTGTAAAGATATTTGCATTGAATAGAACAGCAACATCAACTGTGTCCTTTGTTTGATTAGCCTGATTAAACAGAAGAATCTACCAGCCAGTCAGTTAAATAGAATATGTTGTTAATAGAATTTTAATTAGTATAAGTTTCGAGAAAAAATAACACTCAGAAAAGGAAAAAGACAAATAAAATATTTTTGATTTATATAGCCCTCTTTGTGACCATAAAAGGAATCCCATGGTCAGTAAATCCATCCACAGATGTTTAGACAGTACCTATAATGTTCAAGGAAGTGTTCTAGACACTGCAAGACATACAAATAATTGTGCTCTGTGTTACTCTACATGATATGGTTACTGATCTTAGGAGAATGTAAGGTAGTTTGTACACAGTTAGGCAGTAGGTGATATTGAGAAAGGGGCAACTGACATTTTGAACACTTCCTGCATGCCAAACACTTTAGGATTCTTCCTCAATCTTGCCCAATAGACAACATCTCTGGATTTTAAGATGCATAAATTCAGACACAGCAAATGTAAATTCTTTGTCTAAGTGTGCATAACTATTCATTGATGGAACCAATACTTCAACTCAGACCTTTCTTAACTTAAAGCCTGTATTCTTTACAGTGGTATACAGTTAAACACCATTATATTGTATACCATTGGGTGGTTGGAAAACACAAGGGATGGGAGTGTGAGAATATGAAAAAGTAAATATACCATGATATTTTATGTTAAGGAGGAAGAAAAATAAGGACATGTATTTTTCATGGCTAAAATGGAGTCCCGGTGAATATTCACCAAAGTAATCACTGCTCTAAAATTTTTCAACTCTTTGCTTAGAGGAAATTCTAACTCAGACGTAGAGCTGCTTAATATTCCACATCTACCTGGAAACATGAGCTTTAGTTTTGTGAAATCTTAGAGTTAATAGGATTCCACAACTACATGTATATATTGAAGGTATAGTGATTACACCAAGATTACACAGCTATTGTGGTAAGGTTAAACACACAAACACACACAGCCACACATACACACACAACTGTTTTTCTTATTTCCAGAGAATAATATTGTCCTGAATAAAATTTCCTACCAACTAAAGATCGAACTAAATTTTTAATGTCTATATAGTAATTTTCTTAATGAATCTAATGAGGTAAACTGTCAACTCTTAGATTCTATAAACTGCAGAAAGATAATTCTTGCAAAGACTCTAAAAAGAAACTGATACTTTATTGTAAATATAGATTTGAAGTTAGAATAGTACTCACCAAGTTAAATGAATTAGAAAAGAGATAAAAGGAATATAATTACCCATAATCCATTCACCCTTATTCATACAATTGCTTTTATCATTGATGCTATAAAATTTAATAATGTGTTTTAATTTTTATAGAACTAGAACAGACTAATATTCTATCATATTTATGAACCGTAAGGTGCTCAGCCTGCACTATAATTTTTTGCATTTTTTCTGTTATCAATAATGCTATTAGAAATATATATATCCATGCATAAGCCTCTCTCACTCCAACATAGTCTGCATATATTTGATCTTTTTTTAAAGAAAGTCCAGAAAAGTGTTTAGTTAAGTAATGTTTCTATGAATTCATAAAGAGCTGGAAAATTATTAGCTGCATGAACTTTCAGAAGAATTATATGATTCTATCAACAACTTAGGAAGGGATTGGCTTTATCATACCATCACTAGGAAATAATAAATCTTTTGTGTTATAAGCACTGTGGTTCTAATGAAGAACATCTGGATAATTAGAAGTGATATTAAGAGGCCTTTGGTTTGTTTTAATTCTTTCACTTTAAAATTTTATGAGTATAGCAACTCCATTTTCTAATTTCATGCTTTTCATTCCTTATTAAATAAATTTTGACTTCCATAATTTGTGACTTCCATCTAAGGAACTGGCTGGGCCTCATTTCTTTACTTGGATTGGTGAGCGTTGATATAAAACTGAGTGCATAATTCACATAGGCACAGGACCAAATATTGCCTAAGTATTCACTAAGAGAGGTGCCTATTTGAACTGAGTGCAAGGTACCCCTGGAGCATATAAGCAATTCTCAGTAGTTTGTGAAACCAGCAGGTAGGTCTGAGCTCTACCACCACCCCATCCCCACACACATTCATTCTACATTCATTGCGGGGGAAAAAGTTTATTTAATGCCTACTGGATCCCAGACATTACTCTCAGCAATGGAGGTATAAAAGTCAGGATCATTTCTGAAAAGGATCTGACATTCCAGTTGGGGGTGTGTTTTGTGTGGGTGAGACAAAAAACAAACATGAAAACAGTAAGAAGAACTAAAATGTTAATTTAAGAGTGGAGCAATCCTGGAAGAAAATAAATCAGGTAGTGAGACAGAGAAAGAGGGAGAGGTATTGTTTGAGCTTGTGTGGTTAAAAAAATCCCTTACAAAGCTGCAGACATTTGAGATATGGTCCCCATGACAGAAATAAGCCAGCTGTCTGAAGAGTCTTTCATATAGCATGAACAGCAGGCTCACTGTCCCAAAGTAGGAAATATCTTGGGACATTTGAAGAAGAGAGAAAGCCAGTGAGACTGATAGGACATGGGGTAGAAGATGGTCCCAGAGAGGTACGTAGGTACCAGATCACTGTGAAAACTTTCAAGGTATTTATATTTGATTTTAAATGAGGGGTCCCTGACGGATAGTAAACAGGGGAGCTGCAGCTTCTGATAGATGTTTTAACAGCATCATTGGCTGTTTGGAGAATCAAATCTAGGAAGCAAGAGAGAAAGATAGCAGAACATACGGGAAGCTCTTACTAGAGTCTAGACAAAAGGCACACAGGTCTTGAACTGAAGTGGGAGTAGTAGAGACACTAGAGTCATCAAAGGGGACTTCCTCCTTGGATGCAAACTTTTCTGGCTCTGGTGTGCTGGTAATCGGGCTCTGTAATCAATCAAGCAAACCCTGATGTGTGATGGTACCTCTTTTTGTCCTGTAAATATTCCGACGATGGACATGGTCAAGCTACCAGGATGATATCCCTGAGATGTAGCCGGAGAGAGATATGCAGAAGCAGCTCTGGAGAACCATCACGAACTGGTTCTAACACACCACTTCTCACATGCCTTCCGTGTTTCCCTCAACTGCCTGCCCTCTTCTCTCTCAGTTGGTATTCCACTCCTCTTATATCACTCTTCTACCTTGACCGGGATGAAATGTCACTCCAGCGGATCTGTGCTTTTGAGTGTGTTATAGTGGTCAATGATAATACCCACACAACACTTTAAAAATGGGAAATATGAGCTAAGATAAGTTAAAACTCCCCTTTGTTCTCCCTTTCTTTTTCTTTTCTTTTCTTTTCTTTTTTTTTAAGATTTATTTACTTATTTATTTGAGAGAGAGAGAGCACAAGCAGGGGGAAGGACAGAGGGAGAGGGAAAAACTCTCAAGCTGACTCCCTGCTGAGCAGGCAGACTGACCTGGGGCTCGATCTCAGGACCCTGAGACCATGACCTGAGCTGAAGTCAACAGTCAGACACTCAACAGGCTGAGCCACCCAAGGACCCCTTTTCTCCCTTTCATGATCTGAAGCTAGATATGGTTTCACTGCTGTAAACAATTGCTCTGACTTTTAGTGACCAATATTATAATACAACATAATGTACCATTTACATGATTTATTTCCTGACATCACTAACATGCTTTGTTATTTCCTTACCCTCCCATCCTTGGACTGGTATGTCACACATAGAATGTCAGCCTTCAATGTTTCCTTGAAGCTCTTATATCTAGCAGATATAGACTGAGACATGTATGTGTAGAAATAGGCATGAGCCCATGGGAGACAGACATGACTATGCTTGCTCATAGAATTGACATACGGGGCGAGAGAGAAAAAGAGAGGAAAAATTTTTAAAAATTTTATTTTTTATTTTTAAATAAAAATTTTATTTAAAAACAGCTGGGAACTCCTCTTTCTCTCTCACCCCACATGTCAATTCTATAAGCAAGCATAGTCATGTCTGTCTTAGAACAGTTTAGATTTACAGAAAAATTATGAAAATAGTACAGAAAATTCTCATATACTCCCCACCTAGCTTCCCTTTTTATTGCCATCTAACATAGTACATATGTCACAGTTAATGAACCAATATTGAAACATTGTTATTAACTAAAGTCTAGGTTTTATTCAGATCTCCTTAGTTTTTATTGAATATCTCTTTTGTCTTCCAGGATATGATCCAGATACCTCGTTGCATTTGATTGTCTTGCCCCCTTAAGCTCCATCTTGGCTGTGACAATTACTCAGGCTGCCCTTGTTTTCAAGCCCTTGAGCATTTTCAGAAGCTCTGCCTAGTTATTTTGTCGAATATTCCTCAGTGAGATTTGTCTGATGGTTTCTATGATTAGCCCAGGATTATGTGTTTTGGCAAAGAAGATCACAGAGGTAAAGTCCGTTTTCATCTCATATCAAGGGTACATACACTCAACATGACTTATGTTGACCTTAATTACTGGGCTGCAGTAGTCTTTGCCAGGTTTTTGTGCTGTCAAGTTATTCCCTCCCCACCGCCCTTTTCCACATTGTGCTCTGGAAGGAAGTCACTATGTGAAATTCATACTTATGGAGTGGAAAATTGTGCTACCCCTGAGAACAGAGTACCCTACATAAAATTTTTGGAATTCTACCGTACAGATTTGTCTCTAACTGACCCTTCATTTACTTGTATAAGTTCGAACTCATGGATTTTTTTTTTTTTTTGTACTATGAGTTACAATCTGATATTCTTTTGTTTATTTTCTTGCTCAGATCATTCCGGCTTTGCCATTGGGAGCTCTTTTAATTGGCTCCTGTCCCATATCATGGGTTTTTGTTTGAGCACTTCCTTACTTTCAGGCACTGCAAGATGCCAAGCTCATCTTGTGTTTCCTGTCCCTATCCTTGAAAAAATTCAGCCATTTTTGAAGAGTCGTATTACAAATCAAGATCTGGGAACTAACCACTACTGAGTGCCTTTGTTTCTATGCTTCTCAGCTGACAAAGCAAGGAAAAACATGTGCATACATCAACATATATAGATCTGTGTATTTCTGTATATCTCTCTATATGTATTAAGTTAAATATCAGTAGAAATATCAATATTGAGTCCTTACTGTTATTTCCAACTTGAATCCATCAGCACATGAAACATTTTAGCCCTCCCCCCCTTTCATGCCTATAAACTCTCACTCCAACAGTGAGACACTGGCTTCTACCATCTGCCATTCATTTACTAAAGTGTTCAGCTCCAGTATACATGTGCACATGTATATCAGTATCTGAGCTGTTAACCTATACCCCCTGCGGGGAAAAATTATCAACTAGAGTGCAGTCCTTGTGTACAGTTTCTTTAGCCTTTAGTCTTATAGACACATTTCATTTCAAAATTACTTAGGTCAACACCTCTTCCCCCACCTTCTTTGGTGAGGTTGTTTTATATATTTGTAATAAATTAGATTCTTTTGTAACATTTTACAATGCATCCTGGTATTCTCTGATCTCTTTATTTTTTGGAACTTTGCACACACACATCTGTAATAACTCTTTGTATTTTCAAGTTGTATGGTTTTGAAATATATCCACCATCACAGTATTATACAGAATAGTTTCACCATCATAAATATCTGTTCTTTCTTTTTAATTGTCTTTTCAATTAACCTCCCATCACTACAAATGCCTGTTAACCCTGATTTTTTTACCCTCTTTAGAGTTTTGCCTTTTCTAGGAGGCCATATAATTAGAATCATATAGTTCATAACATTTAGAGTAGTTTATTTCAATCAACAATATGAATTTAATAGTTTTTTTGGTTTAATAGCTCATTTCTTTTTTTCAGTGAATACTATTAAAATTTATGGATGTACCACAATTTGTGTAGGCATTCACCTAACAAAAGACACATTAGTTGCTTCCAGTTTGGGGTGATTATGAATGAAGCTGCAATGAATGTACACATATAAGTTATCATGTAAACACAAGTGTTCAAATATTTTGGGTAAATATCAAGTAGAGTAATTGCTGCATTGTATGGTAAATATACATCTAGCTTTCTGAGAAACTGTCAAACTTTTCTCCAAAATAACAATTACATCCCTACCAGCAATGAATGAAAGAACCTGTTGTTCCACATCCTTGCCAGCTATGGGTGAGTACTATCAGATTTTGGGATTTTTAGCCTTTCTAATAGAAGTGTAATACTATCTCATTTTAATTTGCAATTTGCTTATAAAAAATTATTTGAGCATCTTTAATTGCAGTTAAATGTGCCATGTGTATATCTTCTTTATTGAGGTTTGTGTCAGATATTTTGCCTATGTATTAATTGGTTGTTGTTCATTGTTTATTTTTAAGAGTTCTTTGTATATTTTGGAAACAAGTCTTTTATTAGATGGTTTTGTGAATGTTTTTCTCCCCATCTCTGGCTTGTCTTTTCACTTTTAAAATATTTTGATAAATTCCAACTCATCAATTATTTTTCATGGATTATTATTTTGCTCTTTTATCTAAAAACTCATCACCCTATATAAGGTCACATAGATTTTCTCATAAGATTTATTACTAGAATTTTAAAATTTTGTGATTTATATTCAGCTCTATGATCAACTTTTACTTTTTTTTAATTGTAAGGTCTGTGTTTCATTGTTTTTTGTTGTTGTTGTTTGTTTGTTTGTTCTTCCCCCAATCTGTACATCAAATTGTTTCAGAATTACTTGCTGAAAGACTATCATTTCTCCATTGAATCCCTTTGCTTCTTTATCCAAGATCAATTGACTATATTTATATGGCTCTATGTCTGGGCTTTCTATCCTGTTGCATTGATCTATGTGTCTATCCCTTGCCATTACCAAACTATCTAGATTACATCACTTAATAGTAGGTCTTAAAGTCAGGCAGTGAGTGACCTCCAATTTTCTTCTGCAAGACTGTGCTGGCTTCTTAGTCTTTTGTTTTCTCATACAAATCTGTAGTATCAATTTGTCAATGCCTAGAAAATAGCTTTCAGGGTTTCAATTGAACTTACATTAAACCTATAGAACAAATTGGGAAGAATTGACATCCTAAAATATCGAGACTACCAATTTATAAACACAGAACATAACCATTATTTAGATCTTCTTAGATGTCTTTCATTAGAGTTTATAGTTTTCCACATATAGATTTTATACATATTTTGTTAGATATATAAGTATTTATTTTTTAGGTATTATTATAAATGTTACCCCCTAATTCCAACTGGTCACTGATGGTATATAAGAAACCAATTGCTTTTTGTATATTAATATTTTATACACTAACATTGCTATATTCATTTATTAGGTAAAGGGGGGTTTTGGCCATTCTTTGGGATTTTTCTACATAAACCATCATGCTGTTGTGAATAAACACCATTCTATTTCTTCTTTACTAACCAATATATTCTTTATTTTCTTCTATTGTCTCATTTTACTATCTAGAACTTCTGGCATAATAGTGAATAGAAATAAAGACTTGTCTCCAGTCTTAGAGAGAGATTCTCGGGAGCCAGCGTGGCTCAGTCATTAAGCGTCTGCCTTCAGCTCAGGTCATGATCCCAGGGTGCTGGGATGGAGCCCCACGTCAGGCTCCCTGCTTAACAAGGAGCTTACTTCTCCTTCTCACACTATCCCTGCTTGTATTCCCTCTCTTGCTCTATGTCAAATAAATAAATAAAATCTTTAAGAAAAAAAAGAGAGAGAGACTCTCTTACCATGATACTGTAATTTGCTGGATTTAGTATTCTTTCATGAAGTTGAGGAAGTTCTTTGTGTGCAGAGTTTCCTGATATTTTTAAATTATTATTATTAATGGGTATTGGATTTCATTAAAAGATTTTTCTGCATCAATTGATATAATTATAAGATTTTTCTTCTTTAGTCTGTTGATGTGAGTGACACTGATTGATTTTTGAATGTTGAGCCAATCTTGCATCCTTGGAATATCTCACTTGTTTATAGAGTATAATATTTTGTATACATCGTCAAATTCAGTTTTCTAATATTGTGTTAAGGAATTCTGAATCTAGATTTATAAGATACATTGATTTCTAATTTTGTTTTCTTGAAATGTCTTTGTCTAGTTTGAGTATTAGGGTAACCCTGCCTTTATAGAGTGAGTTAGGAAGAATTACCACTGGTTCCATTTGCTAGAATTTACCCGTAAAATCATTTGGGACTGGTGCTTTCTTTGGCGGCTATTAACTGATCCAATTTTCTTAATAGATGAAAAGTTATTTCAATTATGTATTTCTTTGTATGTGATTTTTGGTAGTTTTTGCCTTTCTAGGAATTGGTACATCTTACCTAAGTCATTGTACATATGGCCATAGTGTTGTTCATAATATTTCTTTACTATCCTTTTATGTTCAGGAATCAGTAGTGATGTCTCTTCTTTCATTTCTGATATTGTTAGCATAATCTTTTCTTTTTCTCTTGGTTAACTTGGTTAGAGACATAAATTTTATTGATCTTTTCAGAGTACCACTTGTTTTTCAAAGAACTAACTTTAAATCTGGTCCTTTTTTTTTATTCTGTGGTCTGCTTTGTCTAAATTAATATTAGCTACTCCAGTATTCTTTTGATTAGAGTCAGCATGTCGTATCTTCCTTCATCCTTTTACTTTTTCTCCCCAAAGACTCTTTATATTTAAAAGAGTTTTCTGGTTAACAATGTATAATTATTTCTCTTTTAATCCCTTTGACATTTTCTGTGTTTGAATTGGTATATTTATACAATTCATATTTAAAGTAATTATAGAAATATTTGGGTTAATACTATTTTTAATGTTTTCTATTCATTGCATTTGTTTTTATTTTTATTTTTTCTCTTTTTTCTGATGTTAATTATGCATTTATCTCAGTTTCTTAACATATCTATTATATTATTTTAAAAATTGTTGGTTATCATCAGAGTTTTCAATATACACGTTTAATGAATTTAAATGCATCTTCATATAACACTGTATGGTTCCATGTGTAGTGAAAGTAACTTAGAGTAGTTCCAATTTTTCCTTCTTGTCCCTTATGACATTTCTGCCTTTCATTTCTCTTGTCAACTTGTAATAATATCCAATATGTGGTTGCTATCATTACTTTAAATACATGGTTATGTTTACTTAATTTGATAATAAGAACTGACAGATTTTATTTTGCCATCATTTATTCTTTTTTTAACACTCTTCTTTCTTTACGTAGATCTGAGCTTCTAACTTAAGTAATTTTCTTTCTCCCTGAATCTCTTCTTTTTTTTTTTTTTTTAGATTTTTTTTATTTATTCATTTGAGAGAGAGAGAGAGAGTGCGCGCATGAGCAGTGGGGAGGATCAGAGGGAGAAGGAGAGCAGACTCCCCGTTGAGCAGGGAGCAGGACTCCGGTTCCCTCTCAGGACCCTGGGATCATGACCTGAGCTGAAGGCAGACACTTAACTGACTGAGCCACCCAGGTGCCCCTGCCTGAATCACTTCTATTAAACATTTTCTCAGTGCAAATATGCTGGATATGAATTCCCATAAACTAATGTTTATAGTTCTGTGAGAAAGCTGTTACTTTTCCTTCACTTTTGAAGTATAATCTCACGGCATCTAGCATTCTAGATTATCGGGTTTTCTTTTTTCCTTCCAATAGGTTAAATATTTCATTCTTCTCTTGCTTCAATAATTTCTGACAAAAAGTTCACTTTAATTTTTAACTTTGTTGCTCTATAAGTAAGGTATACTGTTTTCCATCCAGGTTCTTTCAAAACTTTGTCTTGGTCTTCTGCAGTTTGTATATGTGATATTTTTGGTATGTAGCTTGCATAGTGTTACCCGAGTTTCCTTGATCTGTAGTGTGGTATGTGTCATTAATTTGGGGAATTTCACAAATATCATTACTTCAAACATTTCTTTGATGTTGTTCTAACTTCTGTTTCTGATAGTTCAATAAGGTATATATTCCACCTTTAGAAATTGTCCCACACTCTCACAGTTCTTTGATATTCTATTTTTTTTTTTTCTTTTTCTTCCATTTTTTTGTCTCTGCATATCGGTTTGGTATGTTTCTATTGATCTTTCTTCAAGCTTACTGGTTCATTCCTTGGCCATATTGAGTCTGTCATTGTGTCAATTAAAGCTCTTCTTCATTTCTGTTACAGTATTTAACATACTAATCATAGTTATTATACATTCCCGATCTCATAACTCTGACATCCTTTATCATATTTGAGTCAGATTCTGGTACTTGCTTTGCCTCTTCAGGCTGTATTTTTACTTCCCTTTGGCATGCTTTGTTATTTATTTTTTTGAAAGGTCAGTATGTTTATCAAGTAATTGGAACTTGGAACAATAAGGTTTTAGTGAGAGGATTTATGATGATCTGATGAGGAGTTGAGTTGTCTTTGATATTTGCTGTGAGTTTAGTGCCAGAGGTTTCAAATTCTTCTATGTATCTCTATTTTCTCTCTTCTGTTGACTTTGGACATTTCTAAATATTTCTCCTCGGAATCTTGCAGGTATTTAAGCTAAAAACAACTATTACTACATTAGAGCTCTTTAGATGTGAAGGAAGGGAAAATATTCTTTAATTTTATGATAAATCTCAGTCTTTCAGTAGTCCTGGGTCTCTGGTCTGTGGCCTTACAAGTGTTTCTTAGGTCCCCTGACCCCCTTTAGTGAGACAGGATGGCTAGAGGGCTGACTGGATGAATTAAACAAGGAGAGAAAAAATAGCCATGAGAAAATGAATATGAATACAGAGGTAAACAAAAACATCCTTGACCTCAAGGATCTTCCATAATGGATTAGTATATTTACAGATATCCGCTACATTTGTTCACACCAGGGTTATTTTATATTCGATGATGAGAAACAGTCATCAAGTAGATGACTTTAATGACATTTGTTTTAAGAGTAAAGTGTTCTTTTTGGTTGGTTAAGAAGCAGCTGGCCCTTCTCTACAGTTTTTCTCCAAGAATATATCTCCAAAACTTTAGCATAAATTAGAGCCATATGATAAAAGGAGGTTGTGTCCTGAATTGCTATGTGAAAGATTCACTTGCCAAGGAGACTCAATGGATCTGTTATAGGAGGAACAATTGCACATCTATGAGATCCATTTAGATGTTGTTTAAAGGACATACAGTTTAGTTCTATAGGTTAATCTTATATAGTTTCATCTTTCATTAGTCAGTCTTTCGCCCACTTTACATTCACCAAAGTTAGATTTAGTGCTTCAGTAACTAAGGTACTAATCTGTGGGAAATAAGGGTAGAATGCATGGTTTTGTTTTCAAACCCCCTTTACCAAATAAAAACTTATGAGAAAGTTTATTATGTAACATTGATTTAAATGGAGTTGCTTGGGTTCCATAGCAGCTGGGGCGCTCAGGGCACATCCCAGTGGGGACATTCTGTCTTTCTGTTGACACCTGAGCTTTCAGCTTAATACCCTTAGGAGTCTGGAGGCTACAGTTTAAAACACATGATGACACTTGTATTGAAGAGCCTGCTGGAGTCAACTGATATGGTTTTTAGTCTAGGCTTTGCTAGTTACCTGTTCAGTGACATAGAAGTGTCATTTTCATCACTGAATTCAATATTGTTAATTATGAAACTTGGAGATGTTTAAATTTAAATTAAATTAAATTTAAAACAAAATCATAAAATTGTCAGTCAACTTACGATCAAAATCTGTAAAGAATTTCCACAAGCCACATCGTTATAAACTGGACTTTAAAAAATAAATCAAAGGACAAGTAATGTTGGCCATTTAGAAAAGCTTATTCTGTGTCTGGAAAGAGACAAATTACCTGAAAATGTATAAAAATGTGTCTCCTCTCACCATCTGCCTCATCAGTTCATTCAAAACAGTTTATTAAGTACCAACAAGATTTCAAGATATGCAATTTGAAATTTCAAAGTTTATATTAACCAGAACACTGAATAACTATTCCTCTAATGAGCAAATGCTGAATTTTAAAACCTCACTAGTGCCATCATTTACCCCCTATAAATACTGGCCTTGATCTGTGCAATCAGAGGCTGAATTTTTGATAAAATAAATAAACAGGATTTAGAAGGCTGACAAAAATTACTATCTATGTTTATATAATTATGGATGATGTTAGTTATGTTATCAGTAAAATGTAATACATACTTCGCATAGATTTGGAAGATATAAAGGTATAATCAGAAAAACATCACTTTATAAAATTTAGCTTACTGAGTTCAATGTAAAAATCACTACTGAAAGACTGTGAGGAAAGGTAAGATCTATAGGTTCTTGCTGCTATATCATAACTGCCAACACAAATTTTAATCTGGTTACTAGGAAGAAGTCTAATGAGATCATCTGACATGTCTATCATTTTGCCTTGAATCTTGGGCTTAGTGTAGTGCATTGCTGGAGATGGTGATGGTATAGCTTGGCAAGATGATAGTCCTGCTCCTGGGGATGGGAGGCCTTCTGGATGGCTGTCTGCATTCTCCTGCGCTAAGGAACCCAAGTTGTTTAATATTGAGAAGAGCACCGTCCCTACCTCCACGTGCCGCCTAAAATCATCTTCAGAATATTCCTCAGGACCCATGTTATGAAAGTTTCTTTTGCTCATAAATTCTTCAGATTGTAGGTTCACATTTGGTAGAGTAAGATCATAAATTCAATGTTATGTCCATTGATTTCTAGACGCCTTTGAGACCTTGAAGTGTCTAGTAGTCCATTGTATATGCGTCCGAAGCTCAGAGGAAGGATTTGAACTAGAGATAAAATTTTGGTTCGTCTTCAGAGTATAGAAGAGTTTGTGCATGAAAAGTATAGAGTGAAAGGAGAAAGGGCTTGGGACTGTTCCTGGAAGAGTTTCAGTATTTTAAAATGTGGTAGAGGAGATGGAGTCCACAAAGGAGACTGAGAGAGCGAGCCAGAGGGGAAAGATGAACATCTAGAAGGAGAGTGCAAGGTCCTCGTATTGAAAAGAAGAGAAACTTTCCGAAAGGCAGGAGTGGGGGAAATGTTTTTACCTGCTAGGATTTCCGGTAATAAAATATGGAAAAACACATTTCATTTGGAGATATTGAGTTCTCTCCATGAGTAAGCAAATGCTCATTATCCATGGATCCCATACTCGTGAATTCACCTATTCACTACAGTTTATTGCAATCCCCCAAATCAGTATTTGCAGCTTTTTCACTGTCATTTGTGGATATGCACTGAGCTGCAAAAAAATGGCTTACCTTATCATGCATGCACTAAGGCTGAACAGGGCAAGATTCTGCCTTCTTTATTTTAGTTCTCATATCATAAATGTGTCCTTTTCACAGTTTATTTACTGCCATGTCTTTCTCATTTTGTGTTTTTATTTTATTGGTGGCCGTGGTGATTTTACTGTTTAAAATATCCTCCGAGCATAGTGCCAAAGTGTTGTCTGGTGTTATTTACCAAGTTTGAGAAGGGCTGGGATGTGCCTTATGAAGAAAACATGTGTTAGATAAATTTCATTCATGAGTAATTTATAGTGTTTTTGGTTGTGAGTTCAATGTTAAAGACCTAACAGTGATATGGAATAAGGTGTCTTTAAATGGAAACATATGTTAAAACACATTACTTACTGACCTATTGATGAAAATATTGTAACCAGAAGCCTATAGGAACCTAATCCGGTACTTCTCCTAGGAGCAAACGGTTCAATTTCACCAGCTCATTGTTCATGGTGATGCTGTAGAATGCAACTACCAAGGATAATGACAAGCATGTATATATTTAAATGAATTAAAAAAAAAGAATTAATAAATTTTTTTATCAGACATTTGTACCATAGGGAGAGATAGTTCACTATCACCGTCAGCAAGATAGTGTCACTTTGGACTTTATATTAAAATATTATTTTTTAGGGCGCCTGGGTGGCTCAGTGGGTTAAAGCCTCTGCTTTCGGCTCAGGTCATGATCTCAGCGTCCTGGGATCGAGGCCCGCATCGGGCTCTCTGCTCAGCAGGGAGCCTGCTTCCTCCTCTCCCTGTCTCTCTGCCTGCCTCTCTGCCTACTTGTAATCTCTCTCTCTGTGTCAAATAAATAAATAAAAAAATCTTTAAAAAAAAATAAAATATTATTTTTTATATTAAAATATTCTTTTTTAAAAAGATTTTTATTTATTTATGAGAGAGAGAATGAGCAGAGGGAGAGGGAGAAGCAGACTCCTGCCAAGCAGAAAGACCAACGTGTGGCTGGAACCCAGGACCCTGAGATCATGACCTGAGCCAAAGGCAGATGCTTAACTGACTGAGCCACCCAGGTGCCCCTATAGTAAAATATTCTTAATATTTACTGAAATCTATCCCATTACATCGTCTTTTGATTATGAGATTCATTTACTTTATTTTAGTAAAACTTTGTTTATTTCTTTTATTTTAGTGCAAACATGGATCTTTTAATTTCAGTTAATAGTTGGAAAGCATTTATCTTCCAGTATTTTTTTATTTGGATTAAGAGAGAATTTTAATACTTAGATTAAGTATTAAGTATTAATTAAAATGCTTTAATTAAACACTTAATACTTTCTAATACTTCAGTAATTATTCAGTAATTACTAATCTGTGGGGAATAATGGTAGAGTGACTGGTTTTGTCTTCAAACCCCCTTTTCCAAATAAAAACTTATGAGAAAGCTTATTATGTAAAATGGATTCAAATGGAGTTGCTTGGGTTCCATAGTGGCTGTGGCGCTCAGGGCGCATCTCAGTGGGGACACTCTATCTGGTGTCTGTGGTGACACCTGAGCTTTCAGCTCAATACCCTTAGGATTTTGGAGGCTACAGTTTGTCACACGTGGGGACACTTGTATTGAAGAGCCTGCTGGAGTCAACTGATATGGTTTTTAATCTAGGCTTTGCTAGTTACCTGTTCTGTGACATAGAGGAGTCATTCTCATCACGGAATTCAATATTCTTAATTATGAAATAAGAATTCCAATAGCTATAGACATAATATCTGTGAAAGAGTTTTTAGATACTACAGAAACTGGAACAATTCTTGAAACATTGCTAGGTGTATGAGTTTAGGCATAACCTAGAATTCTTTGTTTCCGAAGTTATCAGTCTAATAAAAATATGACCTAACCACATATTTCAAGAGACAGAGGTGTCTGTCTGCCTGAATACTTAGCTATTCTGATAGACAATTCATTCAAGTAATATTTGGGTTTAATTTATACTGCAATAGTTTGAAGAAAGATTTGAAGAAAGAGTTCTTTGGAAGAAATTCTATCTGGTAGAAAAGGCAAAAAAAAATTCTGATAAAAATCCAAAACTGTTTTCTAGGGAATACACATTTAGCAATGATCATTTATTAATATCTCAGCAGCAAGTATTGTAAATAATCAGGTGAGTACCTGTAGCCAAGCTGGGCACTGAGGGAATGGAATTGTTTTATAGGTCACGGCCAAAAGAACAGTTTCAGGCCTTATCCTTTTACTTATGTTTTCTCCTCCAGATGTAGTATAAGAAAACATTGTGTATCTTTCCATCTCTTTTAACATCCCCAGTGAAGAGTTGTTTTGCCATTATGCTATTCTACCCTGTGAATCTTCTTTCTCATTGGGTTTTCTACTCTGATCCCCTATTACCTCCCCATAAAAGAAGTTAAATAACTACTTCTCCCTGGAAGTAACATCTTTATAGTGTTTCTGAGTTTGAAATCCTGTATATCCATCTTCTCTACTTATCCGTTTAACTCACACTTAAATTTGCACAATTTGTTTTAGTTTTTAGAAAGGACTCACAACAACCATGTAAAAAGAATAGGGATTGCATTTTTAATTTCATTTCAGAAATGAAGCCTCATCTGATGTATTGATATATTCATTGTCTCTTCTTTGGACAAATTTCCAGTTTATTTACTACAGAGAGATAGCAAGTTAAGTGTTAAATGTATATACTTTTTTAAATTTTTTCAAATAGCAAAGGGTAATTTTTCCCCTATTAAATCACTGTTTTTGTATCCATTTCCTGCAAGCATGAGCTCAGGAAGTGATAAAGTTGACACAGTTGCTGATGGATTTTTCAGCAGCTCATGCCAAGTTGTTTCCTGGTGCCAAACACAATGGAGCAGGAAATATGGCACGTGACCAGAAAAATCTTATTGTTTTAAATAAATTTTCTCTCTCACTATGGCTCTAAGCAGAATTTCCCAGAATATTTAAATATTTCTTCACTATGATGGATGAGCCTACAAATGTTCTGATAGTTATCTTCATGCATAGTTTTCTTATTAGCTTAACACTTAGAAGCCCCAAATTATGAAACAGTCCAAGAAATTAATGATAACTCTTTTCAGAACAGATTAAATAAGACACATTTTTGGAAGAAAGGATTTGATCAAATAGAAAGCAAAAATATCTGAATGTAATTCTCATGACTTGAATTTCATTTAAAGTAGTAGTTAATCCATTTATTAATGTTGTATTTCAATTAATGGGTTTTGCTTCTAAGAAATACTTTGCAGAATGCTGAATTATCTGTCCTGTTTACAGGACCAGTTGTTGCCAACCATTGAATTTTCTTCCCATCTTTATCCCCAAGTGCTTATTTATTTATAATGTTTGGCATTTTGTTTTGTTGGGGTTTTTTTTCCCCTTTCCAAAGATCACAAACTTATGACTTTCTGGCTGTTCTCTTGTAGTTTGTGTAAATTTGGCTTGGATAATCATTTATATTTTTTCTCTCAGAAAGGAATCAAAGTTTTTATAAAAACATTGTAATCAAGTAAGTCAGCAGCCAAATGCAGACTTTAAAAAGATTATTCATGTTACATAAGGGTCTTTTCAAGTGCAAAGACCACATCATCATTTAATGTGTGAGCTGTTTAAGTGAGCATTTTAAAAATCAAGCCTGTGGAATTAAATTACTCTACTCTATTCCCAACTGCCAGACATAAATAGATCATAAGCTAAGAGTTAGGAAGCCTTTACTTTCTCCTGAAACATACTTCCAGGATTATTTCTTCAAGCAAACATGGTTACTGAACAATGACTCATGGTAAACTCCTGGGTATAGGCAGCTTTAAAAAAAGAACCAAACAAATAATATGAAACAAACAGACATGTTATGGGTAAGCCCCAGTTCTGTTGGTAAACCTGAACTGTGGCTCAGATTCACGAAGTTCAATAGCATCCGAATATTGTTATTTCTTAAGAAATGGATGAAAACAAATATATAAGCAAGAAAACAAAATGAAATCCTTCTTTAAAAATGAAAATTTGGGGGAAAGAGGATACACTACAATGGTGAATGTATCATGTAATGAAACAGACTTACTATAAAGTTTTAACTTTCTGTTCACCTACTGTCATCTCTAATTTTACTGTGAAATATCAGGAAGATCAGAAAAGAGACACAAAAAACGAGAGGGAGGAAAATAGGAGGGAGGGGGATGGATTGAAAGAGAGAAAGAGAGGGGGAGAGAGAGATGCATTTATATAGCCTTTCCTTTTCCTGAAAGTAGTGAACACAGCAAATACAAGAGAACAGAGCAGCTCAATTCTTACTAAAGACAAAGTTGCCATTGCCTTACACGAAGCAGCCATTACTGTAGAATGACCCACCAACAAAGAGATCAGACTGTGGAGGTTGCATCTGTTTGCCCCATATTTTAACTTTATTTTGGTGTGCTGACATTTGGAGTGACTCTGATTGGTCTGGAATTAGCCTTCTTATCATGTGAAACATCTGTACTGCATTGTTCCAAAGGATTAGCTGCCCACTGGGGATTTTGTGAAGTCAGGACAATAGAGGTCATTAAAGGTGCAAACATTTATTTTCCGGTCTCTAGTTCAGCAGGGGAAAGCCATGCAGCTGATGGATTATTTTTTTTTTTCCTTTTTAATCCAAAGCTCAGCATTCTTGCAAATATAACGAAACAAGAGTGATCTGAGCTGGAGTTGTTAGACTGGAATTGATGACTTTGGGAATTCAGAATTATTTGCTGGCCAAAAAGAGGAGAGAGGAAAACATGAGAGTCTATGTTGAAGTTATGAGTTGAAAGCAAAAGAGCAGGCCTTTGGAGAGTGGCGCCTGATGACTCTGAGTGGGATATCCCGAACAGTCTTGTATGACATTGAGAATTAAAAAACAAGCTTTCTCCTGCAGCTTCACGGCTTGCAATCAACGTTTGCTTGTTTGTCCTTTCAGATGGTATCCCTCAGTCCATCAACTGTCCTCTCCCCAGGCCTCTGGACAGTTCAGTTATAACTTACGACGTGGTGATATCGGATAGATAAAATCTGAGGCACACAGTGTGTGGGAAAATGAGTTTTCTAGTGTTACGGGTTGAAATCCATTTGTCCCACAAAATATATGTTGAAGTCCTAACCCCAGTACCTCACTCAGACCGTGACCTTATTTCAAAATAGACTCTTTACAGGTATAGTTAAGATGAGATCCTATCGGGGCGCCTGGGTGGCTCAGTGGGTTAAAGCCTCTGCTTTTGGCTCAGGTCATGATCTCAGGGTCCTGGGATTGAGGCCCGCATCCGGCTCTCTGCTGGGCAGGGAGCCTGCTTCCTCCCCTCTCTCTGCCTGCCTCTCTGCCTACTTGTGATTTCTCTCTCTGTGTGTCGAATAAATAAATAAAATCTTTAAAAAAAAAAAAGATGAGATCCTATTGGAGGAAGGGGGCTGCTAATCCAATGACTGGTGTCCTTATAGAAAGACAATTATGTGAAGACAGAGGCACACAGGAAGCATCCATGTGACAATGAAAGCAGAGATTGGAGTCACTCAGCTGCAAGCCAAGAAAAGCCAAATGTTGCCAGCAAACTGCTAGAAACTAAGAAGAGACAAGGGAGAATTCCCACAGATATCAGAAGGAACATGGCCTTTGATTTTGGACTTCTAGCCTCCAGAAGTATAAGATTATACATTTCTGTTGTTTTAAAAGCTCCTCAGTATGTGGTATTTTGTTATGGCAGCCCTAGAAAACCAATATACCTAATATCATACATTTAATAAGTGGGGCCCAGCTTCAACCTTAGGTTTCTCTGATTGAAAGAAATGATCTGCCTCTACATCCTTTTACTTTCTAAGCCACATTAGGGACAATATACAGGTAAGGTAGGTAGGCACATGGAGGTGGTGTTCGCACATAGAATTTTTCAACCAAGTGTGTCATCTCCCGACTCTGTGCACATTGAAGGGCTGAGGACCCCTCCACTAGTCTTCTCTGAATAGGTTCTAGGTACTACTTAGCATATCACTTCAAAAAGTTGACTTACCTCTGAGTTCTATAAGGTACATGATTTAAATGTCAATCACATTTACCGGACCAATATTTTTTAAATTGTAGGTTGTGGACCATTAGTGGGTGATAAGATCAATTCAATGGGTAACCTATGCAAGAATGAAACCAAATAAGGTGAAACAGAATACCAAGTGTGAAGTACACTTGTACATTCTCCAGTTATTGTTTTAGAAACATTTATACGTCTATGATTGTGTGAAAGAGAGGGGTGTGTGTGTGTGTGTGTGTGTGTGTGTGTGTGTGTGTGTTTGCATGTCTCTGTGTGTGCGCATTGTAAGTTGTGATATAAAATGCATTCCTTATTATGGGTCACTTAGAAAAATATTTGAAAGCCTCAGGATTAGGTTCTGTCTCATAAATACAGCCACCTAATTATACTAAGAAATCCAGAATAAATCAGATTAAATAAATTTAATTTTTTTATTTTATAGGCGGCATTGGTCATGACCCCACAATTCCCAAGATATTTATTTTTACAAATAATGGAAATTTGTGGGATTTGCGTGAGAAAAAGTTTCATAGTTGCCAAGTTGCTTTTTCTCCAATCACAGACTTGCCAAATATCTTAAATATTATGAAATTTTATATTTGCTTTTCAAATGAGTTTCCTTAGTTTTCCAGGCCTCCTGCCCTAGGAACAATAGGGCAAGGAAACACATTATAATAAATATTTTCAAAGCTCCATTACACAGCATCAACAAACAGAACAAAAAACAAAACATCTTTGAAAAATAACACACATAAACAATATAAGAATTTTCAAAGTAAAACATTCAGAAGGGGGCGCCTGGGTGGCTCAGTGGGTTAAAGCCGCTGCCTTCGGCTCAGGTCATGATCCCAGGGTCCTGGGATCGAGGCCCACATCAGGCTCTCTGCTCGGCAGAGAGCCTGCTTCCTCCTCTCTCCTCTCTCTCTGCCTGCCTCTCTGCCTACTTGTGATCTCTCTCTCTGTGTCAAATGAATAAAAAAAAAAAAAAACATTCAGAAGGAACAACTAAATGTGTTATTGTTTAATGGGACATTTTTTGTTCATAATGTGAAAGGATCATTTTATTTTTGGTCTCTCAAAGGTTATCTAGCCACTTCCTTCTAAGACAAATGAGAGGCTTAGTTGGCCTGAGTTACGAAGTGTTTTACCAATGATATCCAAGAAAAAGGAAGACCTGACCCTGGTGTCCTAATTACCAGACTTGTTCTTTTGAAACCATGTATTTCTGATACAACAGAGTCAAGTCAATAATTTTTGAAAGATACAAATTATCAAAAGTGACAATAGAAGATACAGAATATCTGAGTAGAGTTATACCAAGTGATACAATTGAATTAGCAATTAAAATTCCTCCCACAAAGAACAGGCTAATTTGAGAAGGCTTTATTGGATATTTCTATCGAATGTTTAAAAAAAATAATATTAATTCTCACAGAATCTCTCAGAAAATAGAGAAGGAAGAAATATTTCTATCATAACTCATTCTAGGAGACCAGTATTGATCTGGTAATACCAAAACTAGACCAAAGGGTCACAACAAAAGCAAATACAGGCCAATAACCTTCATGAACATAGATGCAAAATCCTTACATTAAATTCAGAAAAAAAATTACAACATATAAAAAGTATTACAGTATTACATATCATGACAAAATGGGATTTATACCAAGAATTGGAAGATTGGTTTAAAATTCAAAAATCATTTAATTGAATATACCATATTAATAAAATAATGTAAAAACTACAATCATTTCAACAAATATGTAAAAACCATTTGAAAAATCTCACACCCATTTCTGGTTTTTAAGAAGTGCTATATTAACTAGGAATTGTAGGAATCTTTCTCACCTTGATAATAGCACATCAGACTTAATGGTGAAAGAGTGTTTCTTCCTTAATATCAGGAGCAAAACAAAAATGTCTGCCTTTTGACACTTCTAGTCAACATTGTACTGAAGTTTCTTTCTAGACACTGAAATCTTTCAAGAAAAGGAAATAAAATATGTACATTTTGGAAAGAAAAAAATTGACTTTATTTTTAGATGGTGTCATACGGAATGTTAAAATTCTAAGGAATTCATAAAATTCTTGCTAGAGCAGATCAATGAGTTCTCCTATGTCATAGTATATAAGAGCAACATAAAAAAAGTCAATAGTTTCCATACAATAACAATAAACCATATTTAAATAAATGTTTTAATTTCATTTATAAAAGCACCAAAAAATAAAATACTTATGAATAAAATTAATGAAAAATGCAAGACCTATTCAATAAATATTATAAAATATTACTGAGGGAAATTAAAAGTCTAAATTGATAGACATTCCTTGTTTGTGAATTGAAAGACTAAATTGTTATAATGACTGTTCCTCCTGAATTTTTCTACAGACTGAATTGAATCTCTACTAAAATCCCAGCAAACTTTTAATAGACATCTACAAGCTGACCCTAAAATTCACATGCAAATAAGAAGAACCCTGAATAGGCAAAACAATTTTAAAAGGAACAAGAAAGTGAAGGACTTCTACTACATGATTTCAAAACTCATCTATAAAGCTACTGCAACCAAAATGATGAGGTAACTGCTATGAAGATAAACATACAAATCAATGGAACAGAATTAATATCCAGAAATAAACTCTTATATTGATGATCAACTAATTCTCAGCAAAGATGTCAAAGGCATTCAATGGGAAAATTTTCAACCAGTGATGCAGGAATGGTAGACATTTTTATATAAAAAGATTAATTTAGTTCCCTAACCTCATTCCATACATTAAAATTGGCCATAGACCTAAATTTACAAGGTAAAACTCTACAACTTATAGAAGAAAATATAGGAGAAATCTTTATGATCTTGGGTTGTGCAGAGTTTTTAAATATGACATCAAAAGCAGGAGCCATGAAAGTAAAAAATGTGTATATTAAATTGGGCACCATCAAATGAAAACTGTGTGTACTTCAAAAGACATCATTATAGAATGAAAGGTTAGAAGTCAGTGGAGTGATGAATAGACAGAGCACAGAGGATATTTAGGACAGCGAAAGTATGGTGTATGATACCATCATGATGGATATATGTCTTACATTCGTCTCAACCCATAGAGTATACAATGCGAAGAATGAATTCTAAGGTAAATTACAAACTTGGGGTGTTATAGACGTTCATTGATTGTAGCAAATGTCCCACTCTGGTGGGGAATGCTGATAATGGCAGAGGCTATGAACTTGTGGGGACAGGGGCTACAGGAGAAATCTTTATACCTTCTTTTTTATTTTGATGTAAACCTAAAACAATTTTATAAAAATAAAGAAAAAGAAAAGAACAGACACAGACTGGGAGAAAACAATTGCAAATTATATATCTGATAAAGCACTCCTATGCAGACCATGTAAAGAACTCCTAAAACTCATAGTAAGAACATAAGCAACCCAACTAAAAATCGGCAAAAATGTTGTACCAGTTTCCTAGGACTGCTATAAAAAACAACCACAAACTAGTTGAATATAAAACAACATAAATGTATTGTCTCACTATTTTAGAGGTTATAAGCTTAACATCAAGTGGAGTCATGGTCTTTCTGAATCTCTGAGTAGAATCCTTTCTTGTCTCTTTCTAGCTTCTGAGGTTTGTTGGACATTTTTGGCATTCCTGGGCTTGTAGCTACATCAGTCTAATCTCTGCCTCTGTCGTCACACAGTGCTTTTCCCCTCCTGTGTCTTTGTCTTCATGTGGTGCTCCTCCCTCTGTCTCTCCTTTTCTTATAAAAGTACTAATCATGTTGCAGTAAGGTCCTACGGTACTCCAGTATGACTTCATGCTAACTTGACTCCGTCAGGGAAATTCCTATTTCCAAACAAGGTCACATTCACAAGTATCAGGGGTTAGGACTTCAAAATAACTTTTGGGAAAACACCATTAAACTCAGAATGGGTATATACAGACATTTCATCAAAAAGATATACAAATTGTCAATAAATACATGAAAAGATGTTCAATATCAATAGTCATTGGGGTAAGCAAATTAAAACTAGGGTAAGATATCACTTCATACGTTTTTGATTGGCTATAATAAAATTGGTAGGCTCTAACAAATACTGACTAGAGTGTCAAGAAATTAGAAACCAGATTCATTACTCTAGGGAATATAAAAAGGTCGAATTTTGGCACTTTAATGAAAAATTAAACATAATTTTGGTATGCAATTTAATAAATCCTCTCCTAGATATTAACAAAAGAAAAATCAAAATATGTCCACACAAAGACGTATGTGAATATTTATAGCAGCATTATATGAAATAACCAAGAGCCATAAACAATTCAAATGTCCATCAATTGGTGAATGGATAAACATGTGGTTTATACATGCAACAGAATATTATTTTTTTAAAGATTTTATTTATTTATTTGACACACAGAGACAGAGAAGGAACACAAGCAAAGGGAGTGTGAGAGAGAGAAGCAGGCTTCCTACTAAGCAGGGAGCCCTATGCAAGGCTCAATCCCAGGACTCTGGGATCATGCCCTGAGCCAAAGGTAGAAGCCTAATGGGCTGAGCCACCCAGGTGCCCTACATGTAACAGAATATTATTAAGCAATACAATGGAACTTGCTACAACATGGATACATCTTAATAACATTAAGGTAAGGGAAGGGAATTAGATAGTTAGGTTCAAAATACTATGTATTGCATGATTTGATTTGCATGAAATTTCCAGAACTAAATGGTAAGGACAGACAATCAGTGGTTGTGAGGTTGAGTGTGAGAGTAGGGATTGACTGCCAAGTGGATTGTAGGTTGGGGTGATGGGAATGTTCTAAAACTAGACTGTGGTGATGGTGTCACACCTCTATACATTTACTAAAATCACTTTTTGCAATTCTAACATGTGATCAATATGTAAATTATAACTCGACAGAACAATAAATAATTCACTAGCAAGGATGGTGGTTAGGCTGTATAGATGGAGCCAGCTAGGGTAATATATCGATAATTATTGTAGGTGGAAAATAATTAATGGAAATTCATTATAGTATTACTTTTGCTTTAGTGCAAATTTGAGAGTATTCAAAATAATTTTTAATTAAAAAATCAATGAGATAAGCTTCTATCTCAAGAAGCTAGAAAAAGAGCAAATTAAAAATAAGTAAACATAAAGAAGCAAGTAATAAAGATAAAACCATAAATCAATACAATTGAAACTACAGATTAAACAGAGAACAATCCACAAATCCCTAAGTGGGTCCATTGAAAAGGTCAATAAAATTGATAAACCCTTACAGCACTGAAGAAAAAGGGAAAAAATATATCTGCGGTAGACATTACTACAAATCTTATAGACATTAATAAGATAATAAGAAGATATTATGAACACATTATATAAACCTTAGGCAAAATGAACAGATTTCTTGAAAAATCCATGTTATAAAACTGACACAAAAAGAAATCAGAAATCTGAACAGTCACATAGCTGTTGAAGAAATTGAATTTGTAATTAGGAACTGTCTCCTGAGAAAATTTTACTTAATTGGCTTCACTTCTGAATTCTGCCAAACATCTGAGCAAGAAATACTTTCATTGTTATAGCGACTCTTTCATTAGAGAATGAGCAGCGCGCACGCACACACACACACACACACACTCACATATATTATTTTAGTTATAAAATGAGTCTAAAACTATTGTAGAATATAATTAGAATATAAAGATAAGTGTAGGGACGCCTGGGTGGCTCAATCTGTTCAGCATCTGCCTTTGGCTCAGGTTCTTTTTCTTTTTTTTTTTTTTAAAGATTTTATTTATTTATTTGACAGAGAGAGAGAGAGAGAGATCACAAGTAGGCAGAGAGGCAGGCAGAGAGAGAGGAGGAAGCAGGCTCCCCGCTGAGCAGAGAGCCTGATGCGGGCCTCGATCCCAGGACCCTGAGATCATGACCTGAGCCGAAGGCAGAGGCTTTAACCCACTGAACCACCCAGGAGCCCTTTGGCTCAGGTTCTGGTTCCAGGGCCCTGGGATCCAAACCAGCCTTGGGCTCCCTGCTCAGGGGAGAGTCTGCTTCTCCCTCTCCCTCTGCCTGCTGCTCCCCCTGCTTGTGCTCTCTCTTTCTCTCTGCCAAGTAATTAAATCTTTAAAAAGAAATAAGGATAAGTGTAAGATGAAAATAAAATCACTTACCTTTTCATTTCCTACACATTGCCTATGTTAATACAGTTGGTTTTTATTTTATTTTTATTACTATTTTTAAAATGTCACTTCTAGGGACGCCTGGGTGGCTCAGTCGGTTAGGGTCCTGGGATCAAGTCCCCTATCAGGCTCCTTGCTCAGCAGGGAGCCTGCTTCTCTCTCTGCCTCAGCCTCTGCCTCTGCCTGCCGCTCTGCCAGCTTGTGCTCTCTCCCTCTCTCTCTGACAAATGGATAAAATCTTTAAAAAAAAAAGTCACTTATATCCTTTAATTATATAGCAAAGGAAAAAGCATGGCATGCTTTAATACAGCAAAAACAGGCATCATGCTGTTAGTAATTGACAGTATTATCTGGGATGAAATCGCAAATTTCCAAAAAAAAAATGTGTTTATTTATTATGTTTTTAGTGATTGAAGTATAGCTGATATGCAATATGTAATTAGGTTCAGGTGTACAATATAGTCAGTCAGTAATTCTATATATTACTCAATGCTCAGCAAGATAAGTATAGTCACCATCTGCCACCATCCAATGTTATGACAATATTATTGCCTGGTATTCTCTCTGCTGCACTTTTCAATCCTGGGACTTATGTATTTTAAAACTGGAAGTCTGTATTCCTTAACCTCTTTAAGCTGTTTTGCCTTTCACTCCTTGGTCCTCTCCTTTGGCACCACCAGTTTGTTCTCTGTATTGATGAGTCGGTTTCTGCATTTTTATTTGTGTGTTTTGTTTTTTAGATTCCACATTTAAGTGAAATCATGAGGTATTTGTCTTTCCCTCTATGACTTATTTCACTTAGCATAATATCCTCTAAATCCATCCATGTTGTTACAAATGGCAAAATCTCATTTTTTATGACTGTGTCCACACACACACACACACACACACACACACACACACACACACACACACACACCCCACATCTCCTGTATCCATCCATCTATCCATGCACACACTTGGGATGCTCCCAAATCTTGGCTATTGTAAATAGGGCCACAATAAACATAGTGGTGTACATATCTTTTTGAATTAGTGTTTTCATTTTCTTTGGGTATATACACAGAAGTGGAATGACTGCATCATACAGCAGTTTTTAGTTTTTTGAGAAAACCTCATCCTGTTTTCTACTGAAGCTGTATCAATTTAATCACTATTTTTACTTTTATTTTTTGGAATTTTCCTTTATACGTGATACTCACATGGCAAAAATCATAATCTCTATATAATATTTTTATGTCACTCAATAATATAATCATATCTTTGTGATCATAAAAAATGAAATACTCTCATAATATTCAATGCTATTAAATGTAATGGTCCCTCACACAGCACTTATTAATAGGATGTTATATACAATTTTCAATCACAGAACTAAGTCATTGCATTTAAGTCTCAAAAAATACAAGCACAGACACCTGGGTGGTTTGTTGGTTGAGCATCTGACTTTGCCTCAGGTCATGATCTTGGAATCCTTGGATGGAACCCTAAGTTGGAATCCCTACTAAGTGGGGAGTCTCCTTCTCCCTCTCCCTCTGCCCCTTCCCCCCCATTCCTGCTCTCTCTCTCTCTCTCAAATAAGTAAATAAAATCTTTTAAGAAATGCATGCAGGTGCCCATTTTATAGATATGGAAAATGAGGCAAAGATGTTAGGTAATATGCCCAAGTCTACACAGCCAGAAAATGGCAAAATCATACTCTTAACCACTATGGTCTACTGCTTCCATGCCAAATAGTAATTTACTCATTCTTTCTTTCCCAATGTAGACATTTACTCTTGAATATCTCTTTGTGTAAGACTGTCTAGAGTTTGGATTAAGTACGTTTCCTAGTAATTAATTTTTCTTCTAAGTTTTAGGCATTGCACCTGTGGGGAAAAAATCAATTTTGAGAAATTTTGTGAGTATATTTATATCTCTCCATGGGGTTATTTTTCTCTACTATCTGTTGTTCTTCGTTGTTATAGTAGCCAAATGCCCTGGAATTATATAGTACATAGAGAATAAGGAAACCCCCTGTACTGAATGTTTGGTTCACTCAAAAGAGAACATTGCAGTTAGAAACCACTTTTTGTTTCACTGCTTTCCATCTTATTTTAAATTAAATCACCCAATTTATTCTCTATACCTTATAGTATTTGATAAAAATAGCATAATACCTGGCAGGATAAGTGTTTAATACATGTACATTTAATTTTGGAATATTTTTCTAGATTCCTATTTGGACATAGTATATATATATATGTGTATTATATACAACATGTGTATATGTATATATACACATTGAATAGATATTGGAAGTCATATTATTATAGTCAAACATTTATCTAAGTGAGTTTTTCCTCTTCTTGGTAATCTAAAAAATAATTATCAATCATTGAAAGTCTATTGTGTGTCAAGAATTTTATCAAATAATTTATATGTTTCATGTATATTATTTCATTTAATCCTTTTGATAATTCTGTGAGATCAGTATTAAATATGAGAAAACTAAGGCGCTTGATAGTGAAGGTAAAATTTTAAGTTGCAGATCCAACACACTCAGAATTCTAAGAGCATGCTGTCTGACTTTCAAAGTCTATAACATGAACCACAAGGCAATACCGTCTCAGTGGGCTAGATTATCCATTGGCAGTACAGTCTTAAACTATTTGCTAGATTAGCATGCATACGTACTTAAATAAGTAGTACAATAGAGCAGTTTTCTTAACCCTGGCTGCACTTTTGAATCATTGGAGAAGCTTTTAAAACACTGAGGCCTGGGCCCCAACTCACCTAAATGAAAGCAGAGTACTAAGACATTGGGTCCAAACATCAGCATTTTTTGAAGCATTTCAGTGATGGAAATAAGTGAGGATTGCAAACTACTGTAATAAACCACAGTACATGAGCAAGCACTTCCTTGAAGTTTGAAGACCAATGAGGCATCTTTTTTTTTCAATTTCCAATAATAAGATATCAAAGTTTCCATTTTAGAAACAAGCCATTTACCGGTACGACGTCATTTATTTAATTAAGATCCGTGAGTAAGTATATTTGCAAATTCTGGCTAAGTGTACTTCTATGAAAATACCCTCTTGAATTTTCTACATTTCTTCATGAGTGATAGGCACTGCCATTATTAGGAAATGGATTAATGGCAGGGTTGGGTTATAACCATTATCAGATAATGTCAACTTACAAACTTTGCAAAGCCTCTACAGGTAATGAATTAATTATTGAAACATGCAATTAAATTAACTCAAAGTGTTCTGGACCTCTTAGATACAAATTTCAGAAATAAGCAGTAGTAAAGCAGATATACAAATGAAATTAAACCAACTAGATGTCATTTATAATGGGGAATGTCTGTGTTTGGGAAAAAAAAATAGCCAGTAAACAAAACAAAAATATAAAATAGAGGAAAAATAGGATGCTACAGGATATAGATAGTGAAAGGTAGCAAGGCAATTGTTTTAGTGGGGGAGGAGGATGTGATAGCAATTGGCCAATGTGCTCCATAGGGAAGATCATTGGTAAGGAAGGCCGTCACATATTGGACCAGTCCCCTCTAGTTTTATGAGTTACTCCTATGCAGCCTATATCTGTTGTAAGGTATTCATTCCTAGGGGATAAAAGGAACTGAGTGGCTTAGAGTTTCAAACAGAAAAAGACTAGGAGAATGGAGAAAATAGATCATGGACCAACATATGTACGTAAGGGGAATAATTGGGAAAGTACAAGTATCTTAGGAGGTTGAAATTATAAAAGTGTGAAGTTTGATAAGGAGTAATAGCATAAAATCGAAGAAGAGAAAGAGTAAGCTGGGAAAGTTCCTGACATGAGAATCATCACAGCACAATCATTCATGTGAACAGGTTAAAACTCTATCACTTATTACGGTTGGTGAGTACTGGAAAGGAACTCCGAGTATTAAAGGCGAGATCTGCATAAACCAGGACAGGGGACCTAATGGGAGTTAATTCTAATCACGTAACTTAGAATGAGTTTATTTTTGTCAAAGTTGAGAAAATATACTCTATTTAATTACAGTTATTCTTAGTAAAATTGCCTCTATCTTCATGCATTTACCCTTTTGATTAGTAGATTTCACACATGCTCTGCAGAAACATCTCTGCAAGGGCTGATCCAGAATTTCTGTACTGTAAGGCTTTTCATTTTTGGATAATTAGATGTAGTGCAGTAGGGCTAAGCTAATTTTCCAGAAACTGCTTTTGGATAGCAAGCTCATAGTCTTTGGAAGGATTGTAGGTTAATTTGAGGTGGGTTGGCATTATAGGTCATTTAATAATGATTTTTATACATCTTATATATTATATATGTTATATATAAATACACATATTTGTGTGTGTATATATGTGTATGTATATACACGTTCATACATACATTTTACCAAGTGAAATGAAAATACATAGTTGATGGGGAATTACGTAATATTGAGTCAACAAATAAGGAATAGGCAATAAGATGGATTCTGGAAGCCACACATGCAAAAAATTAGGCTTGTCATTTTAATTTCTTAAACATTTTTGAGAGGTAGGGGGAGGCACAGAGGGAGAAGGAGGGAGAAAATCTAAAGCAGGCTCCACACTCAGCACAGAGTCCAACACAGGGTTCAATCTCAAGATCCTGAGACCATGACCTGAGTGAAACCAAGCATCTGATGTTTAAATGCGCCACCCAGGCACCCTTATTTAATGCATTTCAACATGTCAAATATGGAGAGTGGATTAGGGCCACAAGTGGAAGATGGGTCTAGAATTCAAATCTAAAAGGACAAAATGAGTCTAAATTAGAAGGATCTTAGAAAATATTCAAGAATAATTCAGGCTAGCTTGGAAGATTTTCTGAAACCCTCTCTTGCCTCTTCATTGAATGAAATTTGAAAGCCAAATTAGATAACAAACCCTGTATTCAGGGTAATGGTTACCCCTTGAGGAAGGAAAGGGAGTGGGACAAAAAAGAAGCACCTTTTTAGTTGTAATGACATTGATGATAATGGGTTCATAGCTGTTCATTTTATTATTATGATTCTTCACTTACGTATATGTAATACACATTCCAAATGTATCAAATATTTGATGATTAAACTTTAAAGTGTTAAAAATATAATTTCAAAACTTAGAAAATGTCGTAGCTCTTTTATTTGTACAATGCCAACAAAAATAATAGGTAACACATGCTGAACATTTTTCCTAAATATGGAACTGTTGCTGTGTGCCCTTTATGTTCATTTGCTTGTGTGTTTTTCTTGCAGGGGCTGGGAATGAGAAAAAAGCAAATTTTTTAATGACAGGTTGAATTTTCAAATCTATGGGCAAGAAATTGTAAGATATTGAAGAGGTTTATTCAAAAACTAAAATAATCTGTTACAGCCCTTTGTGCAGAGTTGTCTGGAAAATCATATTCCTGTGATTCAGTTTTATTTACTCAGCATCTGTCACAATCCCATCGCACATAATCATTCAAATAAAACATTCTTCTTCTGGTACTAGAGTCTGCGTTTCTCAGGTTTCAATAAATATCTAGCCCTGTTTAAAAGGAGCAGGAGGAGAAATCAGCATTTGGAAGGCCCATCTCACGCCTGACTGTGTGTCAGCAAATTTAATTTATAACACTGATTTCATTTTCTGCGATTTTCAAAATCATGCTTTTAAATCCTATGTGGAAAACACACATACTCAACCCCCCCCCCACAATCCCATTCACCCCTCCAGTTAAAACAGGTGAAAAAGAAGAGACTGGCAGGCCTTTTTTAGTCGATCAGCTATGTAAGTACCATCAGGAGGCTTTCTCTATAACTGGGAAGCAGAGTTTTCGAAATGCTGGGGAGCACTAAACTGAGTAAATGAAGGACAAATACAGCAGTAATGACTCTAGTTTAACAGAAACATGTTGTCCCCCGTAACAATGCCTACTGTTAAATGCAACAGTGGACCATCAGTTTCTTCCCCATCCTAACCGGGAACATCCCTGTGAAAGCTGAAGAATAAGGTGTCTGGGCTGCCAGTCATGTTACCGAGGTGGCTTCATCCTTCAAACGCTTCAACCACAATGGATGAGACCCATTCATTTCCACCGTAGCACATTCCCACATGGTGCATAATACTGTGAGCGGCTGTCATGGCGGGCATTTCTTCGTGGAGAAACTCCCACTTGTTGAAAGAACAACGTGGAGCTAAAACATGAACAAATCTTTTCTTGTTAACCTGCTTTTTGGCTAAGGGAATGAGAAATTGTAAAATGGAGTAAGATATAAAGAGGATGGTCTTCACTGCCATGAGTAACTGGTAGTTCTTGAAACATACCTTCACTTTTTCTTTCTCACATATCCACAGATGCGGTTCTAAAAGCGACTGTGGATGATTTTGATCTACTTCACCAGGGATCTTTGGCAATGTTTGGTGACCCTTTTGATTGTCATGACTGAAAGCCATGTGTCACCGGTGTGTAGTAGGTAGAAGCCATAGATGCCACCAAACATGCTACATTGCACATGACAGCACCACAAGAAGTAATTCACTGGTCCAAGATCTCCACAGTACTGCTGTTAGAAATTCTGATCTATAGGCTTCCTCATACCCCTGGAAGTGTCTCCCTAAGGAGTCATCTACCCACATACCAACAACTGGAAAACATTAGCAACAAGAAAAAGTTGTCATGCAAGTGAATTAGTTTTTGATAAACCCTAACCTTCACAAGTTAATGTCACTGGTCTTATTCTGAAAGGCCATTTTATAATGGCCAGAGCAGAGGTAGTAGAATTCTAAAATACAAAAGAACCTTTGTTCCCTGAAAGGCCTGGGCTCAGTCAGCTACTTCTTCAAACTTTCCTTCGCAGATTTAGTTTTGGACAAGCCCAAGGATACTAGTGAACATAAGAACGGTTCTTCAGGGACGCCTGGGTGGTGCAGTTGGTTAAACGTCTGCCTTTAGCTCAGGTCATGATTCCAGAGTCCTGTGGATCCAGCCCCACATCGGGCTCCCTGCTGAGTGGAGAGTCTGTTTCTCCTTCTCCCACTCCCCCTGCTCATGCTTTCTCTCTTTCTCAAATAAATAAATAAAATCTTAAAAAAAAAAAGAATGGTTCTTCAACATAAGAAGCTAGTAAGTTTGCAGGCAGGAGTATGTATGCATACATTTAAAAATATATTGTTATTATTTTATACCTTTAATTTATGAAGATCCCAGAGTTTCCCCCACTGGAAACTATGCATTAATATGTAAAATTTTGCAAAACCAGTGATTCTGGATGGTCTGTACCAGTGACTTCTAAATCTGTATCTCTTTCCTCAGTGGGAGACTCACTTCTTCTACTGTGTACGTGTGCGGATGTCCACCTGGAAAATTTCAGCAGGCCTGGGATTGCATATCCCCTGCCAAAATCTCACCTTCATCCTAGATTTTATCATAACAACCTGACTCATCCTTGATTTTTTTCTGCCTTCTTACTCACCAACTCATCTCCAGATCGCCTCTCCAACCTGCCCATTTCTCCTGGTTCCCACACAGAACCCTCATCTGGGGCCACTTTTATCTTTGCCACTAGTGTTTGTTCCACCTCCAGCTGGTCCACTTCCGGTGCTGTGACCTGAGTCATCTTTCTATGCTCAACAGTTGTAATGAGCTTCCCCACCGACAACATTGTAAGACTTCTTTGTTCATGAGACTTCCTTACTGAATAAAGTTCAAACTCCTTAAAGTGTTACCAAGTTCTTTTAAACACCACCCAGTGCTCTCTAATCTTGATCCCCAATGCCCTTCCTCCTCAGCCTTCTGAAATTCTTTTAGGTCCTGAGCTGCCCCATGCTCCCTTTTGCCTCCCAGTTATTTTTAATGTTATTCTTTCGCCAAATTCAAATTTCAAGCCTGCTGTCTAGCCCCAGAGTGTCTGTTGCCTATCTACACAAAAGATAGGTAGTTCTTTCCCTGATAGTGATAATTGGCTTCCTTAGAAGTTTCTGTAATCTTACCATCGGGACACCCATTGAGATAAAGTCACAAATAAATGTTAATTCATGTTCGTGAAACTTGCAAATATTATAGAATCTGGAAATGCTAAGTGCTGATGAGACTGTGAAGCTAGGCAAGGTATCACATACTGCTAATGGGAATGTACACTGATTCAACCACTAGGGAGACTAATGTGGCATTAGCTAGTAATGTAAGGATGCAAATGCTAAGCTCCAGCAATTCATTCAGTAGGTATACATCACTAAGGTAGTCTTATCTGTGTGCTCCAGGGAGACATAAAAATATCACCATGTGTAATGCATCTGGGGCTTATGTAGACAGTAGTCCCTCCTAACCCAGGTTTCACTTTCTGGAGCTTCAGCTACCTGCAGTCAATCATGGTCCAGGAGCAGATGATCCTCTTTCTGACATATTATCAGAAGGTCAATAATAGCCTAATATTACATCACAGTGCCATTCTCCTTACTTTATCTCTTCACTTAGGCATTGCTATCTAAATCATTTCAAGAAGAAAGATCTTTTTTAAAAAAGATTTTATTTTATTTATTAGACAGAGAAAGAGCAAGCACAATCAGGGGGAGAGGCAGAGGGAGAGGGAGAAGCAGGCTCCCCACTGAGCAGGGACCCTAACTCTGGGCTTAATTCCAGGATCCTGGAATCATGACCTGAGCAGCAAGCAGATGCTCAACAGACTGGGCCAACCAGGCATCCGTAAAATAAAATCTTTAAAAAAAAATAGGATGAAATTTCAAAATTTTAAGTGAATTTTCAATATTAAAATTGAATATTAATTTTTGAAGATAAAAGTATAAACTATAGCAAGTTAAAATTACAAGAAATTGCAGAATATACCTAATAATTTTGTACATATATGTGTATTACTTAGAGATTCCCACATGAAAAGTGAAATTATAAAAGAAAACAAGAGTCTTATTAATGCACAAGCCAGGATGGTAACCATTGAGTGGAAAGCATAATGTGATTAAAGAGGGACACACTAAGGACTTGAAAGCTTCTGAAATGTTCTATGTCTTATTTGGTACACACATGGATTTTTTATATTCTCATTTAAAATAGCACATACAAAATTATATATATTTCCCAATAAAATTATAAACAAAAACATGAAAGGATTTTAACCATACCAAGAGTAAAGTAGATCTTTAGAGACTATGTTATAATTCAAAGAAAACATCCAGGGATCCATCTTTGGGCAGATATAGTTGAGAGATGACAAGGAAAGCTTAAAGTTTTTGAAACTTATTTTGCTTCTAATTTCTTTATTAATAATAATAAAAAAAAGAGCTTCCTAGAGAGGCTAAGAGAAAACATGGTGCTATAAAAGAGCTGAATTCATATTAGGTCCAGAGATTTGTAGGAAACGCCTCAGGATTTCTAACGAAAATTAGATATCAAGGAACTGAAAAAGCTTAATGAGATAAGCCATTATGTTCTTGTTCATGCTTTTGTTAAAATTTGTACATAAATTGAACATTAAAATGCAAGATCATGGATAGTTTGTCCCATGGACCATTAACTCATTGAGACTAGAGAAACTTACATTATCACAGTAGGAATTAAAAAATGTGTGTTGAATGAATGCATGAAATTTTTAAAAAATGTAACCGTGACCTCCATAAAATAAGAAATAATGAGAGCAGTATAACAAAACTGAGAATAAGTAAATGTATTCTGATGTTTTCTAACTTGGAAAAAACTGATTTGTAAAACTAAAATTTAGGGACTTGATATACATTCAAAAAATATATTTTATATAAACAATTCCAAAAGAATGTTATCGCCAGCAGCAGTCAACATCAATTGCATAGGGGGAGTTTGCCTGAATGTCAAAGCAGTGAGCTTTCCAATGGGGAAAGGGCCCTACAAGATTAATAATAATACTAGAGGCAAGCTCTAATCTGTGCTTTGTTGATCTTTGTGCATGACCCTGACTACAGCTTAATAAATGCATAACAGCTATATATTTGCACGCAGTACCACATTTGCTGGGAAAGCTAGTAACTTTATTTTTTAAAATATTTATTTACATGAGAAGGGGGAGGAGCAGACAGAGACAGAGAGAATCTCAAGTACACTCCCCACCAAACAAGAAGCCAGATGATGCTGGGCTCCAGTGGGGCTGACATAGGGCTTGAAGTAGGGCTCAATCACAGGTCCCTGAGATCATGACCGGAGCCAAAATCAAATTGGTTGCTTAACTGATTGAGCCATCCAGGTGCCCCATGGGACAGCTAGTAACTTTAATCATGACAATGATAACAGCGAAGTTTTTTTTTCAGAATTTTCATGTGTCAAACACTGGTATAATTGGTTTACAAACTTCATCTAATTTATCAGTAGCTGCTGTTATTATTCTTGTTTTTCAGATTAATAAATTTAGTGATGCTAATTGCCTTGCTCACAAATACAGAGCTAATTGGTGTCAGAGCCAGGATTAGAACCCAAGCAGCAGACAGTAGTAGAGCACATGTTCTGAAATGATGCATATGTGTGCACTGGATCGCATATTAATGGAATAATCAGCCGAAATAAAAGAAAAAGAAAGGTAAAGCTAAAAGTTCCACAAATCAATTTAAGAGAGCTAATCCCCCATTAGAGAATGAGGGCAACTAATTCTCTACCCAAAACTTGTATTTGTTGTGTGATCAAAAAGAGGAAGCAATATGGTACACCTGTCCAAAGAGGTGAACATATTTGGCTGAATTAATTTGAAAAAAAAAATGTTTCCTGAAATAAAAAGACAACCTGGCATGGTATTCTGTACATGATTAAAGAACATATGAAATATTGTAGTCAGTTTGAGATGTTACATTTTAAGAATTTAATACTTGGCTAGAGAGACTAGGATATAAACATGTCTGAAAAGCATATCACAGGAGACATAGTTGAAAGAATTTGAATAAGTTCATTGTAAAAGACTTGATGAGACACAACAATTTTCTCAAAATATCAGAAACTCACATGGAAAAAGAGGAATTAGATAGCCCATGTCATTCTTTGCAGAACTGTACCCACCATCTAGAAACTGCAGTAAATTGAATTTACTTTCAATGTGCTAAAGAGGAGTCCATTCAGACCTCTTCAAATGGCATCAGCTGCTGGGGAGATACTCATTTTAAGAGTTGAAGCCGAAGCTGGGTGAATACCTATCAAAACTATTACACTGGTCATTTCTGCACAGAGTGAGAGGTTGAACCAGTGAACTCTAAAGTGTCTCCAATTTCTCAGATCAAATTTTACGCCTGTATTTTAATGAAAAAAAAAGAGAAAGGAAAAGATAATCAGTATTTTTTGTGGTTTTTCTCTGAACTAGCAAAATAAAAGTATAATTCTATTTACAATAATTTACAACCCTTTAAATCCCCAAACCATTTTCCATATAGTATGTGACACATGGAATATGGACAAACCAGCATACATTTTGTTTTCAAGGGATAAATAATTTTAAAATAATATATCAAGATAGTATGTATAGCCTAAATATTATACTTTACAAGGTTATATTTAGCAGGTAGGACCCAATGGTGAATTACTAATTTTGCTTTTGAGTTTTAGATAAAGGATTACTTATTTAACCCATTAGCAGGAAAAGAAACTGTAAACTGTCTCTCTGGAAGTCTAGAGCACATTGCACGGAAAAAAAGAAGAGTCTGGAGTTCATATACTTCTGCACTTTTGTTCACCAGTCATATACCTCCTCATGGGAGATGCTTATCTTCAGGAATTCTTTACAATTCATCACTCAGTGAAACAAAAATTATATGCTTATCTTTTTCAAAACCCAGATTTCTCAATCTTGTCTTTCTGCTTAATTATCTTCCTATAAAGTCAACAAGTAGTGGATTGGGCATAGGTGGGGGAGAATCTATTCTGAAAAGAATCACAAGACTAAGGTGCTGACCAGCCTTCACCCTAACCTAGCTGTGTGACTCTTGGGCCTTATAAATAAGTTTTGGACTTCTGGTGTTTGGCTATGATAGATGTTACACAGCTGCCCTATTTACCTCACAAGGATATAAAACAACTNGCTGTGTGACTCTTGGGCCTTATAAATAAGTTTTGGACTTCTGGTGTTTGGCTATGATAGATGTTACACAGCTGCCCAATTTACCTCACAAGGATNTAAAAAAATAAAACAACTCAAATTCATTCTGTTGAATACTTGCTATTCACTGTATATTGAGCTAGTTCCTGGGGGAGGAGAAATATAAAACAAAGACAATGCCCTGGGAAACATCACTGATTTGGAAATCAAACAGGAAAACACTTTACAGATGTGGAATTTAAACCACTAAGATGGGATCTTCATGTGTCTTCACGACACAACACGGTGCCTGGAAAGTGAAAGGTACTTGAGCTCTTTATATATATTATCTTAAATAATTCTCACATAACCCTGATGTCAATATTATTATTCCCATTTTAGACATGTGGAAAAGAAAGTTGAGAAAGATACAATTGAGAAAAGTGGGACCAACATTCAGGTCACGTGAACGACTTTTGTTATGAAAAATGCATTACTAAGATAATGCAGATCCTCCACATAGACAGTAAAATTTTAAGCCAGTTCTGTAATCAGTAAAAGCTTAAAGGGAGGGAGGGATGAATAACTAAAGAGTTCATAAATATGGTGAAAAGTAAAAATGTAGTTAAAAAGCATCAATATAACTTCATTAAAGTTTTAACCACAAATATTTCAGGCATTAATTCATGTCTCAGTGCTGACTTTCTTTTAGTTTTAGCAGCAGTAAGAAGTTACAATTTACTTGTTTCCTCTTCCAAGTTCAAGGCTAGTCCCAACTGAAAAGTAATTCTGCACTGAGCATCATGAAGCATCTTGATAGAGAGAGATAATTTCCTCCTTTGGGAAGTTTCAAGGTTTCCCGGGTTTGCTATAATACAGCTGTTTCCTGCTCACCCAGCACTCCCCTTTAGTTCATCGTTTTTTGAGATTTTGCCTGATTTCTGATCTCTTAATCCCTGCAGTATAAGTGTCTTCCAGGGGAAACTACCCTTCCCAGTTTCTGATTTACAGGCACTCTATGCCATTTTACTGTGGACCAGATACCTTAATCCTGCCTGCAGCATCTGTGCCTCTGTCTTCTCTTGAATCTCATCCTTTTGCTTCATCTAGTATCTTAGCACCCTTAATTTTATAGCCTCAGTTTTATTATCCCACACTGACATAATTAGTCATGAATTTTCTTCCTTTCTAAGACATAAACAGAACTGATTTGTTCTCATTGTAGCTGGCCATTTTCTATAGAAGGTAGATAGATTTTAAACACTGATGAGTGGCAGATACCAAGAAAGTGAGAACAGGCAAGCTTTCTTTGGAATGTCAGCCCCAAAAGGGAATATCAAGATGATCAGCCCCAGGGCAATCAAAACTGAAATTATGCTGATGGGCTAATTGCTTGTCCTGCAGATGGATGACTTACTGAACCACCTTGAGATTCTGCACCACAAGATGGCATTTGCAAAAAAATCTAACTCTTTTAGGTTTCTGTGTTTGGCAGAGACCCCAGGATTTTGAAGTAAATGTGATATTAAGGATTCCACGCTCTACATAAATAAAGCTCCTTGAATTGCCTAGTCAGAGAAGGCCATCACTGTGGGTTCATGGCTTCTGGATTTAATAGAAGGAATTATACATCTAAAAATTGTCTACCTGGACTATTTTTATGAGAAGCAATCAAAAGCCTATGATCCTTTAACATGATTCAGAGTGTAATCATAAAAATACTATTAATTCAGAAATTGACAAAGATGCTGCAGGCCCCCAACACTGTGGACAATACATTCAGAGAACAGCAGCCAATCTGGAAAGTACAGGTTCTTCTTTTAGTTTTATATGAGCAAGCTTTGTATCCATCTGAAGTGTACAGATAGAAATTAATGTCAAGGGACACTGTGGGACTGCATTTGAGTCAGCAATATATGAGAATTTATGTTAGCATAAAAATGATGAATTTAGTTGCCTCTTTGGTAATGCGACTGGCATTGGAGGGAATCATGTGTAGGGTGAGAGCTGGTATTAGTTGACACTCCCCTAGAAGTTTCACAGGAAAGAAGGCAGTTCATAAATACAGTTGTTATTTACCATAAACTTAGAGAATTTGGAAATTTACAAAAGATCAAAGTACACAAAAATAAATAATAATTGAAGTTGTAGAGTTTGAGTCCTTAAAATCTTCTTAACCTCTGAATTAATTACATATTGTCATCTGTCATAGCATGTTTAGTATTTAATAGTATAATGAAAGTATTGTGTTTAGGGCAAATACTGTGAATTCTTCTTTTACAATGTTTTTAAACATTTATGTTAAGAGGCTTATTTAATATAGATGAATATAATACTAAGTTTCTAGGGAAAGAGACACATTGAGAAATCCATTATAGATATTAGCATTCAGACAGCTGCTTTCTCTCTGAATTTATGGAGTGAATTATTTTCCAGGTACATACGACAAAGCACATTTTTGTTGATTGTCCATCAGGATGAAGTTATTTTAAATTTCTTCTTTATACATCATTTAAAAACACACACAAAACCACCATTTAAAGTAGAATTTAGTATGATAAACTGCAAATTAAGAAAGATACATATATTTTTGAACTTTTGTTATTATCATATCAGAGCTTTTATCAAGAAATCTTTAGTAAACTTTTAGTCATTGTACATTGTCCTTATTATTAGGAGAGTAATCCAACTGTTTCCTCTATTCTTTGTGTTTTAAGTGTGAGTTCCTAATAATTCTGTAAAAGTCAAAATTAACAAAGATACAAAAGCCCAGTCTATGTTAGCAGAGTTTTATGGTATATAAGAAAACTCTCCCTCTCCTCTCTCTCTCTCTCTTTCTGTCCCCATGAACACACACATATACACACATATTTAAAAGTAATGTTTTCAATTTCAAAATTATCCATCTACATAATAACTACAGATTAGTTGTATGTAGCTGGCATTTATGGCAATTAACTTTATATTTACTTTGCAAATAGTGTTAGTAATTTTCCAACTGCCATACTTCACCTGCATAATTTTAATACTCCTTGTTCCTGCCCCTAAAGAGAGTGATCACTAGATTTTCAGTTTCATTGTTTCAATAAAGGTATTTGGAGAGAAGTGGAGGAGAAGAGGCTGGAGCACTTCCAAAGGCCTCTTCCAGAACTTGGTGGCAAATTGACACTTGCTCTTCTCCCCAGCAATTTTTAAAGGAAAAAACAAACAAACAAACAACAAATTCTTCTATGCAGCTTTGATACTAGCCATCATTCCAACTGGAATAGGGGATACAAAACTGAATATAGTTAATACTAAAATTATAATCACTTAACCAGTCAATAATGATTACTATATGCAACTACTACTACAGATAACTAATATTGGAGTTATCCCTAATTTGATGGTAAAGTACTGAGGAAGCAAGAGAGTAAAGTGGGGGAGAAGGGAAGAAAGGGGTCCTTTCAAAAGGTAAATACCAAAAAAGGTAAGAAATAGACCATTGGTTCATTTCCACAATTTGATATGGTAGTCTGCTTCTGTTCAAACATGCATGTATAAATTCAAGTTATGCTCATAAATGACTATTCTATTAGTAAAATCATGCGTATACCATGCTTTGTTGTTTAATATGATTGGAATAAACTGGTAATTTGTGGATCTATTAACCTATTTTTCTATTTGCTTAAATGCCTATGGTTGAGCACCCTGGCACTTAAGTGGATATTTCAAAATGGCGTCACACTATTTCAATGTGCTCAACAAAGACACTGAGTAGGTGCTAGTTTGAGCAAGAAAAGGATGAAGAAGAAAGAAAAAGCAACAGCTCAACATCTCTACAGTCAGAGAGACGGGTTGTCCATTTTCTGTTCTGTCACTTGTTAATTGGTAAAATTATGGTGCAATTGCATGAAGAGTAGAAAATGTGAACCTGTCACTTTACAAACTAGTAATTGCACTAGATATCTTACTGTATTTCCTACCTGGATCAATTTTGCCCTTAAGGCTATAATGTGGCTAAATGAAGAGAACTTGAAAATACAAATCCAAGAAAGAATTAAAGGTTATGGATTTGAAGAATTCGGACAGCACCTGTCAATTTGTAGAACATTAGGATTTTTGTCTCTTAAATGATTTTACTCATAATTTTTGCAGTAACTCTCTGGAAATATTCCTGTGGCTAGGATAGTGGAGAATGATATAATCCTATTGATTAAAGCCATCTCTCTCTCTCTCTCTCTTTCTCTCTCTCTCTCTGTGTGACTGTGTATCTTTTTATTTTAATTGATGGAACTGCTGAGAATAATGAAAGCATAATGAAATACTATCACCATACTCTATGAGATTAGCACAATTATCATCTGAATTTTATAATGAATTTTATAAATGTGTTCATGGAAACTTATGTGCTTAATTAACCAGAGCAAGATCAATCAGTTATCAAGTCATAGAGTTAAGCTGTGGTGCGGAAAGACTAGATTTCAAGACTACTTTCTTATCTAACCTCAAAATCAGTCCCCAGGTATAAAATAAAGCAAACACAAGAGAGTCAAAAGTGCTTGCTGACAAGGACTGCCACCTTGTGCAGGACACTTGACATCTCTTGTCCTCTGCTGTAAAATAAAATGATTGGACTGGATAGTTAATTGGCGAGGTCCATGGCAGAGCACAGAGGTGTGAGAACCATCTCTATCAGTGAGAGATAGTCATTGACTTATGCCGTTATGACTCGAAGATGTCTTAGGTAAATTTACTGTTCAGTGACAAGAACTCAAACCACATGAAATGTTAACTCTCTAATCAGGGCCCCTGAACAGCATCAGCAAAGTATGACAGATAAGGTTGGTCACGTTACACTCCACATTGGATAGCAAAGTTTAATCACAGTGAGAGAGACTCAGAAATGTGAAACACTCAAGGTTCGACGTGAGCCCAGCAAATACTCATACCCTCAGTTCCTTGGAAATGCGATTTTTGAATATCACAGCAATTTATAAAAAGTGCTGTTTTAAAGAGGAAAGATGATTAAGCTGGAAATCAACCTGGCTCCAGCTCTGTGAGAAACTGAGACAGTGAGCTTAGGCAAACATTTTCTTTTTAATGTCACAAATTTGATTTTTTTTTGTAAATGCACATGAAATCAATGGAATTTATCTAACAACCCAGGGTTAATCAGAACTACTTAAATTTTGAGTTCATAATCCAGTTAGAGTGAAGTATCATTGTCCAGGGATATAATACTCAAAACCATTTTATGGGGACAAATTACCTCATAGGCTCTGGCTGACATTTCTTTTCTGTGCAAGTGGTTTATCAAGGTTTTTCTCCTGGTGTCCCAATCTTTTCAGGAGAGTTTGATACCAAGAGCCTGGGTTTAATATTCTTTGAACAATGTTTTGAGCTATTTGGATAATAGGTGCTATAAAAATCTAATAAACAAACGGTAAATGTTAGAAAATATTAAATGGGAGCACGCTAAAATGAAGTTTCATTATGTTGTGTTTGGCTTTGACAGTGTTCATAAACCATAGCATGTTTAGATTAAATTCATTTCCAATATAACACCAGCTTACCACATGTTTCGGAAATGATTAAAAATTTTTGAATTTCCCTTAGAGTGATCACACTTTGTCTAAATATCTCAGCTTTAAGCTGAAGTTTTAGTTGTAATACTCCAAATTATTGTTCAATAAAAGGCACAGAGTATGTATTAAGTCTGAATATAAATATTATGTAACGGAGGTATCCCAGATGACATCTCAGTTTCTCACAGCTCATGGATTCAACTATAAAACATACTCAAGCATACCTGCACACTAAAGTGATAAAAGTCATAGAAATATGAACAATGTAAAATGGCACAAGGCTTTGGCTCAATCAAGGTGTTACTACTAATTTTACATACTTGATGGATTATATAATACTCAAGCACAAAGCACAAAGGAGGCATATTTTATTAATTTAAAAACAAATATGTTCAAATAAGAGTTGGCCATTTCTAGCAAACTCGTCAATCACTGAGACGAAAGACCTGAATTGCCTTCTCCACTCCCTCTTATCTTGTACTTTTCCTTTGCTCCCCATGTGTCCTACAAAATCCTGATTGTTCATGGTTCAACTCTAAATATATAAGTGTACCATCACAGACTCAAAGTGATATAAGGAATCTAATTTTCCTCTCACCCAGAATTGCCATTTTATGGTTGTCAAAATCAAGGGGGAAAGTGCCACATGACTCAGTCAGTCAAGTTAATTAATGGCAAACTCATCACTTAGCCCCAAATGGTGGACCTCAGTCAGCATGAAAAAGGGGGGAATCTCTAACCTCACTCCTTTACTCCCATCTGGGATTGCATGGAATAAAACATAGATGACAAAGGTAAGGATAAGTTTGAAATAGGTTATACAGGAATGTAAATCTTGGGGCGCCTGGGTAGCTCAGTGGGTGAAGGCCTCTGCCTTTGGCTCAGGTCATGATCTCAGGGTCCTGGGATCGAGCCCCGCATCGGGGTCTCTGCTCAGCAGGGAGCCTGCTTCCTCCTCTCTCTCTGCCTGCCTCTCTGCCTACTTGTGATCTCTCTCTGTGTGTCAAATAAATAAATAAAATCTTAAAAAAATAAAAGGGATGTAAATCTTGTGTGTATTTAGGAAATCTGCCTCCTAAGGAGTATGTATGGGATGAAATGTTCATTTCTTCATTGATAGTAATTAAGCATTGGAAAAACAATTTATGAAGTTAACAAGATTAAATGAAAGAAGGCAAAATGTCTCTTCTATATGGAAAATTTATGACCCCATAGGTTACCTTTGAACTGGTATGTCGTCCAAAAAAAAAAAAAATGAACTGGTATGTCGATTAATTATGGGGTCCACACTAAGATCAATAAATATATGTGTCCAGCACCAAGGAACCAGGTCATGATTTTCCCCTCTTGAGACTTTAAAGAATTAGGACTTCCCATGCAGGTTGACAGATAATCTGCAGTTTGGCCAGACTGTGTGTGTGTGTGTGTGTGTGTGTGTGTGTGTGTGTGAACATTTGGGTGACTGGCATGTTGGTATTATTTATATGTAACATTTAGAGCTTTCTGGTATAGGTAACATCAAGGTATCAGGGTGACAAAGATGTTAATTAGACAATTTTACATCAAGGGAAAAAACGAACTTCAACAAGAAACCATGAAATTAGACCCAAACCCATGGTATTGGCAAAAGAGTTCCAAACAAATGAAATTCTATCAATTCAGCTACAACATGGCTAAAAAGTCAACACTTCCCCAAAACGAGGGCTTTTAGTTTCCTAAAATACATACTAAACTTTCAGAATTTCTTGAAACTGTCCTACCTTGGCCATGGTAATTCAGTAACATCCTTTTTTTGCCTGCCAGGGCCATAAGCATGAAAATCAAGCCACACAATTCTTAGTGTTTCCTACTCTCCTGCCTCATCTCTTCTCTTAGGGCAAAACTGACAATAGATTATGGGAATGGAAACAAATCTATGAAGTAGCATTAACACTTAAGAAAATTGAAATTTACTTGAGAAATGAGGGGCATATAAGCATATAAACACACACATATACACACTATACCAGAACCTCCATTTGAGAATATTTCTATTTCTATCCTGAATACCTAGAAGAGGGTCTTTCCAGTTAATACATAGTCAACATATATTTCTGATGCATGAATAACGAAAGCAATACATAAGACTAGAATTTCCGTTGGAGATCAGGAAAGACCCATCAACGTGCACTAATGTGGATAGGAAAGTCTTCAAAGCAAAGATGAGTTTGACACATGAGTAGGACCTGAATAGGCAGAGAGGCACATGGAAGACGTTCCATGACATGAGCAGAGATGTAGGAGTGTAGTAAGTGTGGTCTGTGTGAGAGGAAGTGAGGCAAGAAGAGTAAATTTAGCTCGTAGGTTATACCTATACAGGGCAACATACTGCTCTATGAGATAGGAAGAAGATGTGGTTGACTTTCTGAAAAAATTAATTGTTCTGGTGTAATCAAATGGACCCTTCTTTACATATAGTGATTAAGTGGCATACAGAAGATACAGAATTTGACATTTGGGACTTTCTTGTAAGATGGATTTTTATCATTCTTCATTCTTGTTATGCAGAACAAAGCAAACCCTTAGAGATGTGTGCCTTCACTTTATCAAATATTTCCATAACACTTGTTTGCAGAGTATGGTAGACATTGTTGGTCTCTTACTCAGTAAATTCCTACTTTTCCCCTTCCTAAACTTTTCCTCATTTTATTCGAGCATATAACTCATGCTCTCCTCCCTCTACTGCGCACGCGTGCGCACACACACACACACACACACACACACACACACACACACACCCATGTGCTTTGGGGTCATTGGCCCCAACCTCTACAGAGTCCAGAATGCTTTGAAGGTACTTCATCCCCCAACCCTATGCCACAAAGACTTTTTTTCAGGAAGTAAAGTCTAAGGTAGCCACCTTTTGATTTTTTTACTTGCTTGCAGGGATTGATTAAAAAAATAAAACAGTAATGTAACATAATTCAAGCAAAGGTAGAGAGAAAAATTTTGTTATGGAATACTGGGAAAGACATTTCCCTAGCTATATGGAAAAAAAAAAAGAAGAAGAAAAAGAAGCTCTCTCTTCCCGTGAATGACCAAATCTGCAGTTGATAAACCTGAATCTCCTGCCTTCATTTTGTAATCACAGAGAAGATCCAAGGACACTAGATAAAGCCAAATGCCAAGCTTGAGCCACTTCTGAACTTTCAATATATGTATCACTAAATTATCTTGCACATATAAAGCTTATATCTGGTGTTCCACTACCTACAGCAGAAACCATCCTAATTAAAATACAGAACTTAAAAAAATCCAATTAAAGGACTAAGCACAGATTACAGTTTTGTTCATATGTTATTCTATGCCAATCCCTCATAAAACATTTATGTGCAGATTTTTTTACAGTTAAGATTGACCTTTTAGGATTCTAAAATATTTCTATAATATGACACAGTTTCTTGTTAGCATAAGACAAACTTAATTAACTCTGAGCATTTCTGTTACTTTAGATAAATCCAATGGCATGTCCTTAGAGTAAAGTAATTGGCTTCCGAGTATAATGCACATTATACTAATTATAATATATCCTCTGAACATGACAGAATACATGTGCCTTAAATTAACTTTATTTGAATATAGGGAACAGGGGGTGATACCTCTAAATTTATATTCTTTTTTAAAATTAGATTCACTTCTTCCCAACTCTAGCTATTTATCTGGTCAAATGAATATATTTCTTTAAGGTAATCAAAGTGTCAAGGAGAATGTGCAGTATGTGTAGAGTCAAAGAGGATCGTGGCATCAAATTTGTGATTTAAACATATTTCGAGCCATGAGAAAAATAAATTGCCAGTTGGCTTTTCTTTTGAAAAATACTTTTTCATAAGTTTATTGAAACATTTGAAGGAACTTTATGGATTTTAGCTTTATGATAAATAAGCTGCACACTGCTTGCATACACTGAAAATCACTTAAAGTGAAAGCAGAACTGAGTACATATGATGTCATTTGAAAACTCAGTGCTTGATTCTCTTGTGTAGTTGCTTGAGGGCTGCGTTTGTGCTGTAGGAAAGATTTCATTTACTTAAAGTATGTGTTCTGTTAAAAAGATTGATTTTTCCCTCATCAATTTTCCATATCATCTCTCTGCTTTAAAGAAGCGAAGTTTTTATTTGGTGGTGCCATGGTCAGTCCAGCTATGCTTTGCTGTTATCATTCCCATTATCAAGAACTCCCATGTTAATGTCAATAAGATGCACTCAAAACCAGAGATAGTTTCAAGGAATTGAAATCAAGCAACTCTTCCGCATCAGGTCAGCTTGAGGGAAGATGGTATGACCTGCCAAACCACAGAGTTATTTATTGTACCAACTGTAACATAGATCCTGAGGCTCCAAACGTCAGACCAGTTCCATTCATCACTGCTTATCTAAACATCCACCTGTATTGAGAGGGCAAAGAAGCACTGAACTTAAAGCCATTGTAATTATTTTAATTATACCCTTATAGTATAGTATTATTTGTAATAAACTTGTACAGATTTAACTTACATAGTCTCACATAGTCTTTAACAACTAGTACTTGATATTAACACTATGCCAGGTTTATAAATAGTGAATCTGATAGTCACAGAAATGAAGGAAAAGAAGAAAGAAAGAGGGAGGGTGGGAGGAAAGCAGGCAGGCATACATTTTTGGCTAATCGATTTTGGATATAGGTTCCAGGACATTGCAATGGGGGTAAGAATAGTCTTTTCAATAAATGGGGCTGAGACCCCTGGATACCTTCATAAAAATGAGGTTCGACCCTTACCTCACACCACATATAAAAATTAATTTAAAGGTCTAAATGTAAGAGTTATTACAAAAAAATAGGATAAATTTTCATGACCTGGGATTAGGCAATGGTTTATTGAATATTACACGAAAAGCATAGGTGAAGAAATAAAAAATAAATAAATTGCGTTTCATCAAAATTAAATGCTTTTGTGCTTCAAAGTAGTCCATCAAGAAAGCAAAAATACAATCCAGAGAAGAGGAGAAAACGTTTGTAAATCATACATCTGATAAGGAATTTTCATCTAGAATGTGTAAAGAACACTTTCAATAAAACAATAAAAAGACAAATAACCCCATTAAAAACTGGATAAAGAATTTGAATAGTCATTTTTCCAAAGAGATATAGAAATAGCCTACAAAAATACAAAAATATGCTCAATATCATCAGTCACTACGGAGATACAAGTAGAAATCCTTTTCCACCCACTAGAATGGCTAAAATACAACAGAAAGACAATAACAAATGTTAAAGAGATGTGTAGAAATTTGAATCCCCATATATTGGTGATATTTTATAATGTCCAAGCAACTTTGGAGCAAACAGTTTGGCAGTTCCTTAAAATCTTATAGATAGAGTTTCCATATGACCAAGCAATTCTACTCCTATGTATATAGTCAATAGAAATGAAACATGTTTCCATGCAAAAACATGTACATGGATGTTTATAGCAGCACTATGCAAATTAACCAAAAAGTGGAAACAATTCAAATATTCATCAGCTATAAATGGATAACCAGAACATGGTATATCCATATAATGGAATATCATTTGGAGATTAAAAAGAAAAAAAGGATACTGATACATGCTACACCACGGTTGAAAGCATTTGGTAATGAAAATGCTTTGAAATTTTCTTTGAAAACATTATACTAATGACAAATGCCAGTCACAAAAGACAACATATTATGTGATTCATTTGTATGAAATAATCAAAATAGGCAAATCCAGAGACCCAGAAAGCAGGTCGATTACTATAGGGTATTGGAATAGGGAAGAATGGAGAGTGGCTGCTAGTGGGGACAGGGTTTCTTTTTAGGTTATGAAATATTCTGAAATAAGATAATGGTGATGGTCACAGAACTCTGTAAATATACTTAAAGAAAAACCTGAATTGCATATTTTGAGTGACTTTTACGATATATGATTATATCTCAATAAAGCTACATGAAAATTACAAATAATAAAACACCTAGAATGTTAAGGATGTGGACCATGAACCCATTCCATCTGGTTTCAGAACTGCAAACACCAACCAACATTTACTCTTCATGTGGAATATGTTTTACAGACCTCCTGTGCAAATGTTGATCCTTTCAGTGGCTCCATGAGTTGCCAGGTAGAAATGACTATTTTATTACTGAGGATGAGGTGAAATTTCTTGGAGTGACAATAAGGAAGACAGAACCCAGGAGTATATTGGTGAGAGGACTGAAAACCAAGACTTTGTTCTCTAAATCCAAGATGGTCTCCTTCATCTCATGACCCGTGCTATTGCTAAAAGTCCTGCGTATATTTTCTGTAGTTCTTTCTGTTCATATGTTAATAATTTTTACTTCCTGTAATTTGTTACAATAAATTGAAAGAGAGATGAAGTCTCTCTTTTGCCTTCTCAAATCTATGCAAATGCTGTGTTGAAATAATACAGATGTGGCTAGATAGAATAAGATTTATCACAAGTTTATATTTATCACAAGTTTATATTCTGATAATGACAGCAATTTAACCTCCTAAGTCAACTCAATTTCAAGTCTCATTTCTTTGAGGAGGAAGGTTCTAATGATTGCACTTATTTAAATATGGAGTTAATAAAGAAAAAAGCATATCGCATGCACATACAAAGTGTGCTCCAAGCTAATATATTAAACCAATGTATAAGTGTAGCCATGGCCTGTATATTTTTCTAAATATTGATTCACTGGCAAACCCATATCTTTTGCCTAGAATTTTTCAATTCATATGGAAACCATTCATTATGCCAGCAAACATCCAAAGGACAAACAAATCAATGGACTGTGCACACCAAACAATATATTAAAATTATAGTTCTATAAAATTGTTGCATGCAACTGTTTATTTCACATATACAGCTGACTAATTTTGTCAGACTTTTAAATATATTAATATTGACTTTTCCCTAAATTGAATTAAATTTGGGGAATCAACATTACAACTTAGGGTTTTACCATTTATTGTACCAAATATGTACATTGGAAGTTACAAGATAGAATGGCTTTATCAATAGTTTGGTAGATGTGCAAATACCACCTTTACTACTTTTTAAGATTTATTTATTTATTTATTTGAGAGAGAGAGAGAGAGAGAGAGAGAATGCATGCACACAAGGGAGCAGAGAAGGAGTGGAGTGGAGGGAAAAGGAGGTGGGAGGAATCTCAGGCGGATTCTGAGCTGAGTGTGGAGCCCTACCTGAGGCTTGATCTCACCACCCTGAGATACAACTTGAACCTAAACCAGAAGTCAGCCACTTCACCGACTGAGCCACTCAGGTAGCCCACTTTTACTACTTTTTAATGTTAGAGTGTGAATATTTTTAGTATCAGAAGAAAGCCAGCAATTTGAATGGACCGGGATGGACATCATTTCCTGGTTCATGTTAAGAGCAGTTTGTGAAAGGAAAGTAACTGCTGCTTTATGCCACCAGCTTATTTTTGAGAGGTGATTCATTTCTTTGGTTCTTACAAGAATAATAGAAGCTTTCATTTTCACTTAAAAATTTTGGAGTTTGGAGATTTTTCACGTAGGTGACTAACCTTATATTTCATTAGAAATGGGCATTGTTCATTAATGAGACTGTATTTTTATTCTATTATCATATTTTTACCACAGTTTTTAAATTTGACTTCATATCCAAGAAGAAATTGCAACTACAGTGCAAGTCGTCAGAACTCACACAGGCTGACAACTTCAATGGGAAAGGCCAGCTGCCACAGAGACTCTATGTAACTCCTCTTCCTGGGAGGAAAGGCTCCACCTTGATATTGTGCATTTCAGATGTCTCTGTGCTTAATAAATACACCAGACTTTAGTGGCCACATTTTTGTACATCTGTTTTAAAAGAGCCAACCTCCTATAAAAAGTGACATTAACCTTTAATTGTAATTCCTTTCTCTTTCTTAGTCTAGGCTGTTGGATTGCTCACTCAGTGTAAAATCATGCAGCGTGTTATTGGAATGTCATCAACATGAATAATGGATCCCACACTTGTGGAGATGAACCTCAGAGAGAAGGGTTACCCATACAGTCACCACTGTTCACTCGGGGCATTTCAAAAGAATGTCCTGGACATCCAAAGTGCCAAATGGGACTAGCCTGAAAAGCTATGACCGTGATTTTAAAAATACCATAGATTGTGAACACACCAAGGATGACAAACATATTACAGGAATGTATTAATAAACTTGATGGTCCTTAAATGTGAACATGGACTTCTCTATTTTTCTAACAGAGAAATAAATATGCATGCAGGTTACAGGCGTGTGAAGATTGTATAATAATGGCAACTCCAGCACTGGTTGCTTTTAGGAGATTGGACCTTGAACTGGAGACGCTAATGGTGAAATTTCAGCATAAGTAATGTCTCTCAGAAATGTCACTTCTATCTATCACATGTGTAGTTGCCATTTTCTTAAAATTTTTTTTGTCTTCCCAGAATTGTTCTATCATCTTTGTATTTGCTGTTTTTGTAAAGAAGATACACTTGCCTTTTGAAAAGAAAAAATATTACAGGCACTTCTTTTTAAAATGGAATTAGCATAAGTATTAATAAAATCACTTCATTATTAAACATTGATGGGTTTATCTTATTCACATGTAAGAGACTAGTGATGCTATATAAGCCATAGATTGATAGAGAACACTAGCTCTTGTATGATAATAATTTTTAAAATTGTTCTCAATCAAGACTGTCTCTGAGTGGTCAAAGGAGAGTTTATCTGCTTAATAGCAGACTGACTTTCAATGGCAGAAGAGAACTTCTTCACTTAATCATGAATTATTTCTTTAGCAGAGGTATGAAACAAACTAACTGAAAAGGCACCAAATCAGAGAAAGTGGAGTGTGGAAGAGAGTTTCATTCATCTTCTTTCTAGTCACTGTTCTTCCTTCTCTACCATGTTCTCTTCCCTAGAAGGCTGACCTGCAGGGATTATATTAAAAGTTTTTATCTCCTCTGACATCTGGTAGAGCCCCTGCTAATAAGCAAGAGAACAGGGGAAAGTAGACAAGTGAGGACAGCGTATTTACAGTTCCTTGCCTCCCTGCTTGTGAAGTTTACCTCAAGTTGGCTCTGCGCCTTGATCAGTGTTGACTATTTCTGTCAAAAGAGTTGATTACACAACTATATCCTCTTGGGTTCTGCTGGCCAAACCCTCTCCCTCATCCTTTTAGACCTGTGAGTGGCAACACGTTGGTTACTATAAGCTTTGGATAAGTGCACTATTCTTTCTGATTCCTTATAACTACACCTTCATAAATTAGCCACTATTTTTGATAGTTCACCCATATCCTGTTGGGACCTAACTGATCCCATAGAATAATTTGGGATCAAATGGAGACCTGCTGTTTTCTCTGTAATCTCTATACAGAATAGAAAATTTAGAGATATCTAGATCTAGTCTTTACAGAATACAAAGATCCACAATATCCACTGAATTGTGTCACTGTTTCTTCTGCTTTTCTTTTTTCTTTTCTTTCTTTTCTTTCTTTCTTTTTCTTTCTTTCTTTCTTTCTTTCTTTCTTTCTTTCTTTCTTACTTTCTATGTCCTTTTGCTTGTATAAAGATGAAAAAATCTAGCTACAGGAATTTTCTAGTGTCATGATCTGTATTAGTCTTCTCATGAGGAGATACCCCTTCTAGGCTGAGAAAGGTATCAGACACATATCTAAACTAATTGCATGGGGAGGAAGCCTTCTATTTGTAGTCCAACAAAATAAATATTTAAGTTCCTTGCACTTTCAATTATTTTTACCAGGTAATCATCTGATACATTTGACCTGTTTTATATGAAGTTAAAAAAATAACTATTGATATCTTCCTAATGTACAATTTATATTCTATGACTTTTCTCAATAAAATGCATCTGTAATGGAAGTTTTATGTAATAGTAATAAACAAAAAAAGACTATTTTTCAGAAGTCAATAGATAATTCCCTCTTGATTTTGCCAGTATCTTGTGGGTTGTTCTTTTTCTTCACTATTTGATGATCCCTTCTCTTATTATTGTCCTCTTAACTATGAGGTAAACTTCCCTTTATCTATTTTTCACACACTCTCAGTTTTCTGACCCGGGCCTATTATTTTAAATACCTTTTATATGCCATAAATCTAGTGACTCCTAGATTTATCTCCAGCATGAATCTCTGCCTAAATTCCTGACTCATCTATCAAAGTACCTACTCAATAGCTGTGCTTGGGTATCTCGCAAACATCTCAAACACTCAACACTTCCCAAACACAACTGCTGACTTTAACTCCAAATTCTTCACTCACAGACTTCTCCCTCCTTCTGGCTGCTCAGTTTAAAGTTGGAGTTATTCTTAACCCCTCTTTCCTTTTGCGCCCCACATCCAATCCATCAGCAAACCCTGTTAATTTGTATTAACGATGTGGATAAAAGATGCAGTTCCTTCTCACCATCACCATTGTTCTCTCTGTCTGGTCCAATCTGCTGTCTTCTCTGCTTTTAAATGCTATCATGTGTTTCTAATTGGTTTCCTGCTTCCACACCCTCACACTTTTCACCCCCAAATTGTCTATTATCTCTAGTGCATCCAGAATAATAGTTAAAACTGAGGTCAGGTGACATTTCGGTATTGATACTTCTCCAGTGACAGTCTATTCTGTATTCATTTCCTCGAGATACCCAAAGAAAGTTCCACAAACTAGGTAGCTCCAAGCAATATAAATTTGTTCTCTCACAGTTGTGGAAGCTAAAGTAGAAAATAAGGTGCCAGCGGGGACTTCATTCTCTCTGAATACTCCAGGAAAGTATCCTTCATCGCCTCTCTCCTTGCTTTTGGTGGTTGATAGTAATCCTTAGGACTCCTTGGTTTGAATTTGCATCAACCCAGTCTTTGCCTCCATTTTCATGTGGCCTTCTTCCCTGTAGTCTCCTCTGTCTTTGTACATAGATATTTTTTTTTCATTTCTCTTACAAAGATACCAGTCATTGAATTTAAAGTCCACCCTAATGCAATATTGAGTAAGGGACAGGAGGCTAGGTAGTGGTCTATGTGAACAGAGTCACAGAAATCCCAAAACACATGAAGGGGTAGGGAAACCAGAGATAAGGGGATGAACCAGACCACCCTGCCCTAGGTGTGTGGAGTGAGTGTCTTTTTATGATAATCACCTGTGACTAACAAAGGATAACCAGAACCTAGAAAGGAAGTAAGCCAATGAAGGTGTTACACTAGTCCTTGCTCAATGGTGAGATCAATAGAAATGTTAAAAGGATTTAAGTTCCCGGGTTAGGTTTCTGTAAAAGACCAAGGCTCTTTTTTTTTTTTTTTTTTGGTTAAAGATTTTATTTATTCATCTGACAGAGAGATAGAGAGAGAGCACAAGTAGGCAGAGTGGCAGGCAGAGGGAGAAGGAGAAGCAAGCTCTCCAGTGAGCAGGGGGCGTGATGTGGGGCTTGATCTCAGGACTCTGGAATCATGACCTGAGGGGAAAGCAGCCACCCAACCAACTGAGTCACCCAGGCACCCCCTAAAGGCCCTCAGTGGCAACCCCGCTGGGACCCCTCTCACTTTTGAGAGCTTTTTCTGTACCTTCACTTAATAAACTTCTATGGCTTTACTCACCCTCATTGTCCACGAGATTCCTTCTTTGACTCTGTGAGATAAGAACCTNAATAAACTTCTATGGCTTTACTCACCCTCATTGTCCACGAGATTCCTTCTTTGACTCTGTGAAATAAGAACCTACCTCTCGGGTGCCTGGGTGGCTCAGTGGGTTAAAGCCGCTGCCTTCGGCTCAGGTCATGATCCCAGGGTCCTGGGATCGAGGCCCACGTCGGGCTCTCTGCTCAGCAGGGAGCCTGCTTCCTCCTCTCTCCTCTCTGCCTGCCTCTCTGCCTACTTGTAATCTCTCTCTCTCTGTGTCAAATGAATAAAAAAAAAAAATCTTTAAAGAAAAAAAAACCTACCTCTCCCACTTCAATATGACCTCATCTTGACTTAATTACTCTGCAAAGACCCTATTTCCAAATAATGCCCTGTTGACAGTTTCCAGGTAGACATGAATTTCAGGAGGACACTATTCAATCTGTATGTTTCTCCATTCCATTTAGAGCCATGGTACTTCATTGGGGCCATTTTGTTTCCTGGAGGATATTTGGCAGTATCTGGAGACATTTCTGGGGTTAACAATTGGAGTTGCTGTGGCCACCTAGAGATTAGAGGCCTCAAATGAAGTGAAACATCCTACAGTGCACAGAACAACATCCCAGAATAAAGAGTTATCACGGCCAAAATGTTAATGGTGTCAAAGCTGAGAATCCTTATGCTTGGAATAAAAACCAAGACACTAACAATTGTCTAAATGCCCTTCATATCTGTCTACCCTGCTCTAGCTCCAATAACTTCCTCCTTTTTTGGAACAGACCAGTCATGCTCCTAACGTGGTTTTGGTATATAGGTGAGGTTCGGTGGGGTAAAATCGAGACCTGACAACCAACAAAGAATTCTTGAGATGTCTTTGGTGCAAAATGGTGGTTTTATTAAAGCATGGAGACAGGACCCATGGGCAGAAAAAGCTGCTACACTGGTCTTGAGGATTATATACTCAGGAGTTGGGGAAGTAAGGAAAAGGGAGGTTTCAAAAGAACTTTCATATGCTAAAGAGGACCTACCCACCTAGATACCTACAAGATACCAGAGGTCTTGCCATTGTCAAGTGAAGGTTGTTTTCCCCTCTAGCAAGGTTTTGTGTTTTTTTTTCAAGATTTTATTTATCCATTTGAGATAGAGGGATACAGAGTGAGAGAGAGATGAGCAGGGGAGAGGCAGAGGGAGAGGGAGAAGCAGACTCCCCGCTGATCCGGGAGCCTGACACGGGGCTGGATACTGGGACATGGATATCATGAGCTGAGCCAGAGACAGTTGCTTAACCATCTGAGCCACCCAGGTGCCCCTCTAGCAAGGTATTAACATTAAGATAGTTGGGAGACCCCTGGAAGAATGTCACACATGTCCCACTAAGGACTGGGGTTGGGGGAGGTTGCAGGGTTTCAGTTTATGCTTTGTCTTCAGCTAGCCTTCTGCTCCCTCATCACTCCAACATACACTATTTCCTTTTTTTGGAATTCTTGCCTTTCTGATATCAGCATGGTAAAATTCCTCACTTCCTTCAGATCATTTTTCAGAGGTCACCTACTGGATGAATCCTATCCTGATAATTCCATTTCAGTTGAAACAGCCCATCCCAAATACTGATCATTCCCATTATTGGATTCTATTATTTTCATACTTATAACCTTCCTTCATATTTATTTATTAAGTTTATTGTCAAACTTTTTACCTCTCTCCAAAACAAATTACAGAACAACAGAGATTTTTGTCTGTTTTGCTCAGTAATATATCCCCAGTGCTTTAAGCGGTGCCTGAAACATAGTAGTGTCCAACATTTTCATGGGGAATGGATACATATTTGAGTAAATAAATTAATCAATAAATGAAAATACTTGCAAGGAACCACCCACCCAGGGACAATCTTAACCACTGTATCTTCCAAAAGTACACACATAGAATAACACTGTATGCTCCTAGGCTTAGAATGCACAATTCATGTAATCCAAATACTAAAACTTTATTTTGCTTTAAATAAGATTTGACTGTTTCATTTATGACCATAGAGGAAAGGCACTTAATGTTGTTTTTAATTCACCAGAAACTCTGTAAAGTAGTTAAAATGAGGGGCCAAATGGGTATTCAGATGATGCTTCCACAATTCGAAATGTTTTGTAACCTCTTCTAGAAACTATGGTATTTCTGACTTTATGGCATATTATTTTGAATAACATCAACAGGGGCAAATCAGTGGTCTATGGAATAAGCTAGAAATCATCAGAGCAAGACTGGTGAGTAAAGAGAGAGGATGAATAAATCGTGTAATATGTTTGAGTGAGATATAAAATAAGATGACAAAAGGGTGCCTGCGTGGTTCAGTTAGTTAAGCATCTGACTCTTGATTTCAGTTCAGGTCATGATCCCAGGGTCCTGAGATCAAGCCCCACCTCTGACTCCACACTCTATGGAATCTGCTTGAGATTCTCTCTCTCCCTCTCCCTCTTCCTCCACTCAAGCTCTCTCTCTAAATAAATAAACAGGGGCGCCTGGGTGGCTCAGTCGGTCATGTGTCTGCCTTCAGCTCAGGTTGTGATCCCAGGGTCCTGGGCTCGAGCCCTGCATCAGGCTCCTTGCTCAGTGGGGAGCCTGCTTCCTCCTCTCCCTCTGCCTGCTGCTCTTCCTGCTTGTGCTCTCTCTCTCTCAATCTCTCTCTCTCAGTCAAATACATAAATAAAATCTTTTAAAAAAACACAGAAGTTTAAAAGTAAATAGATAAATAAATTAAATCTTTAAAAAATTTTAAAAAAAGATGACAGATACCATGTGTAATCTCATTGCCTATATTTAAAGAGGATGCTTCTTTAAAAAAACTCTTTGGGACTCCATTTATTCTAATTCATTCACATTTTGCATGACGATGTGATGACAACAATGAAATAAATGCATAATATATAAAGTAGGTTCAAATGAGGAACAGAGTGTTTTATTTATTTATATTTAAGATTTTATTTATTTATTCATGAGAGACAGAGAGCAGCAGAGGCAGAAGGAGAAGCAGGCTCTCTGCTGAGCAGGGAGCTTGATGCAGGACTCAACCCTAGGACCTTAGGATCATGACCTGAGCCGAAGGCAGACACTTAACCATCTGAGCCACAAGGAGCCCAAACCAAAGCATTTTGGTTTTTTTTTTTTTTTTGGTTTTTTTTGTTTGTTCTGTTTTTTTTGTTTTGTGTTGTTTTTTTTTAAGATTTTATTTATTTATTTGACACAGAGAGAGAGATCACAAGTAGGCAGAGAGGCAGGCAGAGAGACAGGGAGAGGAGGAAGCAGGCTCCCCGCCGAGCAGGGAGCCCGATGCGGGCCTCGATCCCAGGACGCTGAGATCATGACCTGAGCCGAAAGCAGAGGCTTTAACCCACTGAGCCACCCAGGCGCCCAGAAAACCAAAGCATTTTGAATATTTCAAAAATACTAGGAAAACGTGGAACAGGTTAAAAAAAACAAACTTGCAGACATAGCTAAAGAAAAATACTAGGAAAACGTGGAACAGGTTAAAAAAAAAAAACTTGCAGACATAGCTATGTGACAAATCACCATTAATATACTGCCTGACAAATAGTGATTGCTACATAAGTACTCATTGGATTAATACATATATATTGATTTCAGGAAAGGAGCAAATTGTTCTGAAATTTATTTTCAAAACCAAAATAACAACTTTACTTTTCTTTTTGAGAAATAATAATCAGATTCCAGGCCGTTTTTAAGTCAGAAGCATTACCTGCCCAGTTCTGGATTTTCTTGAAAATATTTTGCCTGGAATTTATCCTATAGAAGGGCTCTGGGTTAGAGATACTATACTGCTGCAATAAATTTGACAAGTACCTAATGTTCAATTCATGACCCAATGGACAAGCATGTGGAATTTTTATCTGTTTATGGGCAATCAATACATAATGGTCAATGTTGTCTCAATGGTTTTCAAATAATCAAATGATTATCAACTGGGAATTTAAAATGAATGATTATGGGCAATGTTAAGTGGTAGTCACAATTTTAAGCTACTTATGCCAATTTATTTTGGTTCTAAACAAAGTTAAATTAATAAATATCATGTGAAAATGGTACATTTTGCTGTTTATTACTTGAGGCATTAGAGAAATTAACCTTATAGAAAATAAGACTGTTCTCGAAAGAAAGTTATTTGATAGACAATTGCTAAATGATATTTACCTCTCTCCTATTAAAATTTCTTTGTGTTTCAATGGTTAAAAACAAGACAACAAGCCTAAAATGGAGTTCACTTATGGTAAGCCGCATGTCACGTGGCACCAAATGGAGACTTAATAACAGTTTTTACTCTTCCAGAAATGGAGTCTTAAACCGATCAGGAATTGCCTAACCAGCACTAGGTAGGTAATCTGCCTAATACACCCCTGCCATCCCCTGAGGGAAGGTAACCTTGAAATAACTAACCCACTTTTTTTTTTTCCCAGTAAAACTTCCTCATTCCTGCTCCTTTCTGCCTATAAAAGTCTTTCCTCGAAGCAACTTTCCATCTGCTAGATTGGATGCTGCCCAATTCAAATCAATTTTTGTTCAAATAAACTTAAAATTTTACATATGTCTTGTTTTATTTTTTAACAAAATCTTAGCTCTGACAGTAACTAAATTAGATGAGCAAAGTGTATACTATTCCTGAGTTGAGGAATAGTACGTACTCGTAAACATGTATGTTACCTGCCTTCCAGGACAGGGTTCAGAAAGTTGATATAACTCCTAACAGACAATATTCTGTGGCTCAGAGCATGGAATACATAATTATAAATCCTCCCACCATCCCTGCAACTCACCATTCATTACTGAGTAAAGAACTTATTCATAGCAGGGTCTTTACAAATGTGTGCTGAATTGAATTTATGAAATGACAAAATGTTATCTAATGCACATGAGAAAATCTGGTCTTTATAAAGTATAAAACCATTATTTGCTTGATTCTACCATTTTAGTATTATTATTATTAGTTACTGTTATTATTATTATTATTATTTTAGTTTCATCAATTTTACTAATGTATTTTTACTCTCAATTCCATTCTGAAAGCAAATAATAACTAAATTCATTTGCTTTGACTTCCAATTTGTTACTGAGTGTTGCATGTTGCACTGTTTATGAAATCAAAATACCTTGAAATTTTGGCTTGGTCCCTATTTGGGGCAGACAGATACAGATTTGAGTGGAATTTGGAAAAGAGCAATGAAAACATGAAAAGGTCTGACAGACTTGATTTATGAGTTGAGATTAATATAATTACAGAGTGCACATTTTAAGGATAAAAAATAATCCTAAAGGGAAACAACATGAAAAAAATAAGCATAACTACTACAATTGTGCAAGACAGTGAATTACATCACATGGAGAGAAATAATGGATATATTTGTTAAGAAAGTTTAACACTGCACTACAGAGAAACCTAGAAAAGAGCATGTAGACTATGGATCAGAAATTATAACATAAGAGAACGTAATGTCAGTGTAGGACATTCTTCCTAGGGAAGAAAGGTGGGGACAGAGCTATCTCAATTTCTTACTCTGAAACTAAGAAATTAGAAATCATTTAGTTTCAGTCAAAGATTAAGATGACCTTAAGAATTCTATTTTGTTCTACTGCGTATTTCTTTTTAAGATTTTATGTATGTATGTAGTTAGAGCATGAGCAGAGAGAAGGGCAGAGGGAGAGGGAGAAAATCTCAGGCAGACGCCACACTAAGTGGGAAGTGCCACATGGAACTCGATCTCACGACCCAAGGTCATGACCCAGAGATCATGACCTGAGCTGAAATCAGGAGTTGGATGCTTACCTGACTGAGCCACCCAGGTGCCCCTACTCCGTGTATTTAATCATACACATGCATGTGTACTGGAAAGCGTTCTGGGCAGAAGTTTAATTGTTACCCTCTGAAGAAAGAAAATGTTTAAATTTCTATTTGAGTGATAGTAAATAACTGATAAATAAAGTATCAGAGCACACGGCCGCTTCTTATAGATAGCAAAAAGAGAGTAGAAGTCATCTTTTTTGTTTTTCTTTGACTTTTTTTCCTGTTGGCATCTTGCCAAAGCTTAAAATGTAAGACCCAGAAATGACCCTTTCAGCAGGTGAACAGACGTCTCCCTGGGATGATTAAGGAAAGTCCTTGTTCCACCTGGACAGACGATCTCACAGCAATTTATAGCTTTTCTAACAGGGATTCCAAAAACGTGTAAATCCTATCATATCCAATTTCTCTTAACCTTTTTAGTAAAATCTTTCCATCTTTCAGAATCTTGAGTCCCCTAAACTAGCCTTAATTAGGTTGCCTCCAACAATATGAAGCTAAGAAAAAAAAAATGGCATATAATATGCTTAGTGTAAAAAGGACCAAATCCCTTAACTTGATTCATCCTCTAGCTCCCTTTGATGCTAAGAAACTGTTTTTTCTCAGGATGGGTCACCAGAGCTATGAACATGACACATGATCATTCACGGTGTGAATTTTTGCTTGTCAGCTTTCAGTGGGACTATGGCAAGAATGCGGTTACCCTGAACAGTGCCCTTCTGAGAAATCCACTGACATCTGGGGCAGGAAAGGAAAGACTAAAATAATTTCAGCATGAGTTTTTTAATGTGAAATTTCCAATTAAATTGACCTTTGCTTGTTTATTTTCTTTGTTGTCAAATGGAAAGATGTCCAATTTTCTGAAAAGAAAATTTTAATCAAACTGGAAAAGCTCTTCTTCTTTTTTTTTTATGATTTTATTTATTTATTTGGGGGGGTGAGGAGGGGTACAGGGAGAAGCAGACTCCCCACTGAACCAGGAGCTGGACTTGGGGCTCGATTCCGGGACTCCAGGATCATGCCCAGCAGAAGGCAGACTCTAAACCAACTGGGCCACCCAGGGGCCCCCAAACTGGAAGAGTTCTTATTTGACATGTGAAATGTAAGTCCTCACGTCCGCAAAATAATCAAGATCGGTGATATCATGGTGGTTTGTGAGTCTTTCAGAGCAGATATCCTGCTGAGCCTGTTTCCCCACAAATAAAAGCAGTGGGTTAGCAAAGCTGTTCTGCCCATTGAGCCCTGGAGGAACAGCTTGTGCAACTAAAAAGTTGCATCATTCTCTGTCTCTCCACATTGCTGAATCCATGTTAGACTCTGATGTGTACTGTTGATTCTGTTTTTACATCTGGTTTATAGTTAATGCACTTGATGTCCTTAAAATAAATACAGACTCAGAAATAAACTTTAGAGTAAATCTTTATAGTTCTTAGCAATTGTAAATACACATAGTTTTTAGAAAATTTTTCCCTCCCTCCTCAAATATTTAGGCAGATTAGGGGCACCTGGGTAGCTCAGTCAGTTGAGCATCTGACTCATGATCTCAGCTCAGGTCTTGATCTCAGGGTCCTCAGTTTGAGCCCTGCATTAGACTCCAGGCTACTTAAAAAAGAGAGACAGGGAGAGAGAGCTATTTAGGCAGATCTGATATGTTCATCTTTACAAATCAGAATAGGGAACAGACACACACATTTCAATAGAATCAAAAAGATAATATATGTAAGCCAAGAAAGCTATTATTTCAAAACACTTGTACCTGGATTGGAAGTAAATTGGGATGCTGAAAGTCTGTTACCTCTGATGAAATTTAATAAATATATAAACATTTACCTAAAACTGCCAAATATTAGCATTGATCTTGACTAAAAGTTTATTTCTCATTTATAAATTTAAATAAGCGTGGGATTTCAGTGTCTATGAGATTCTCTGAGCCTCAAACTTGGCAAAAAAATTATTCTCCCATTCTCAGTTTTATCTTTCTTCTGGGCTATGTTTTAAAGTGATAAAAAGTACAATGATTAGATTACTTCTGGAAGCTTGATTGTGGGTCTGACAGCTGAATTTGCACAATGGAAGCTAATAATAGAAATGGAGAAAAGTTATCTTAGGTCAATTTTTATTCCTTGAGACCAGGTTCACAAAATTTCCCTTCTTAAAGTGGGTTATTTAAGTTTTGTTTGAGTTCCTTAATGCAAATTAATTGCCCAAATAATAATTTATGAAGTGCAGGTAACTCTATTAAATTCTATTAATTTATAGACTCTGATCAGCAAAATTAAAATGTAAGAGTGCTATTAGTCATAATGACTATGTACATTATGATTCTAGTATATTGATTTTATAAAGATTATTATAAAGTATATTGTTTGACATGATATGTAAGAGACATGTTTAAATTACATTTCAGGGCGCCTGGGTGGCTCAGTGGGTTGGGGCCTCTGCCTTCGGCTCAGGTCATAATCTCAGGGTCCTGGGATCGAGGCCCGCATCGGGCTCCCTGCTCAGCAGGGAGCCTGCTTCCTCCTCTCTCTCTGCCTGCCTCTCTGCCTACTTGTGATCTCTCTCTCTGTCAAATAAATAAATAAAATCTTTAAAAATAAAAAAAATAAATTACATTTCATAGGATTGATTTCAACCACCTATATCAAGACAAGCTACTCCTCCTATATAATAGTATATGTCATATAATATATATATAATCTATAATATAGCATGTATTATAGACTATACTACAAACATTATATATGTATATTTTTATCTCCAGATATACCTACATGTATTCCAGGTCTCAGAAAGCAAATTAGTTGAATTTTTTAAAAAAACTATGTTATGAAACTTAACTCTCTTTTTTATTTTTAAAGATTTTATTTATTTATTTGAGAGAGAGAGGGAGAAAGCAAGAGACAGAGAGCACAAGCGGGAGTGGGGGCCGCAGGAAAGTGAGAAGCAGACTCCTTACTGAGCAGGGAGCCTGACATGGGGCTCAACCCCAGGACCCTGGGATCATGACCTGTGTCAAAGGCAGATGCTTAACCAACTGAGACACCAAGGTGCCTTGAAACTTGACTCTTAGGAATAATATCACTCCTTCAGGAAATTAAATTTCAGGGCACCTGGGTGGCTCAGTGGGTTAAAGCCTCTGCCTTCGGCTCAGGTCATGATCCCAGGGTCCTTGGATAGAGCCCCACATCGAGCTCCCTGCTTAGCAGGGAGCCTGCTTCCTCCTCTCTCTCTGCCTGCCTCTCTGCCTACTTGTGATCTCTCTCTCTCTCTATCAAATAAATAAAATCTTTAAAAAAAAGAAATTAAATTTCATTTAGAATAATTATAATTTGTGGATATTATAAATATATAAAAATACACATATTTAGGAAGGGGCTTTCATTAATTTGATTGATTAATAAATCCTCCAACTCTATAAACTCTGCATACCAGGCATTATTTTTGATGCTAGCAAGTACCAGTAACCTGACCCAAGGATCTCATAGTCAAGTTCTTTTTTTTTTNTTTATTTATTCATTTGACACAGAGAGAGAGATTACAAGTAGGCAGAGAGGCAGGCAGAGAGAGAGGAGAGAGGAGGAAGCAGGCTCCCCGCTGAGCAGAGAGCCCGATGTGGGCCTCGATCCCAGGACCCTGGGATCATGACCTGAGCCGAAGGCAGCGGCTTTAACCCACTGAGCCACCCAGGCGCCCTCATAGTCAAGTTCTGACAACAGCCCCCACCTCTAGTCTACTGGGTACTCTGGCCAGACTTTTAAAATGATTTGCAGTCACCACCCATGCTAAGCTTCCAACATTCCTGATGTTTTTTCTTTCTCTTCCTTTGTATGTCTCAAAGATGTCTAAAGGTCTTCAAGACAAGTCCTGGTTTTGAAAGCTTCTACTCACAGTCTCCATCGTCTGCAGGCCTCAGAACAGGTTAGGATTTCCTTCCTCTCTTCTCCATAGGCCCTGCTTGTCCCAGTGACAGAACACTTAGCACACAGCTTTGCAGTACTCTGTCTGTCTGTCTTCCCCACTAGACAGTGTGCAACTGAGAGCAGGTCTTTCTCTCTGATCATTGGCATTTCACAAAAGCCTGTCTCTAAGTTTGGCAGAGCACATTTTGGGAAAAAAGGGGGAAAATGAAGTGAAATGAAATAAAATGAAATAGACCTCCTTGGCAAATGGGCCCCTGGAGTCTCTTTGTCAGCTTCCTAGGATGGAATTTCTGTTTCTCCACAATGTGTATGTTGGGAGGGCAGTGGGAGGTGTTGTGTCTAAACATTACATTCAAACACATTCCAATAATTTATTTTTGAAAAAGCTTAAGCATAGCGTTTGTCATTAAACATACAAACAAAGCAAAAACACATCGGCAACAGTCACGACTAAATACCTGGCATGTGGAATTCTGGCAGAGGCCATTGTCCAGGGGAGGCTCAGTACAGAGTGCACTCTGGCCTCTTGAGGTTGTCCTTTGGTGATTCAGGCTCAACAGAATAAAAGGGATGATCTATTGCCTGGTGGTCAAATGGTGCTCTTTCAACCTGGTATCTGTCAAGATAGGAAAAAGATAATGCCACTTTGCATCACACACAGTGAGAAGCGAGCCGCAGGAAGCAGGCGGTTGAAAGTGCACTGCTCACATTGCTTCCTTGAGGCTCTGCCATCCTCAGAAACAATGAACATATTTCTCTGTAGATTAGCCGGCTGGATGGAAAAGATCACATTCGCACCAAAGGGAACAAAGCAAAGACAGGGAAAAAGAGCTTGGAAGTCCTCTGCAATTAAACCAAAAATAAACTTCCTACCTTAACAAAGGTAACAAGATTTGGATTCATTTCAATCTCATGTGCAAAAAAAGGGTGAATGGAAATAAAAAACCTTGAGTCTTTTTAAATCAGTTGTGTTAATTTAAAAATATAGCTATAAATTACCCATAATGTAATCACCCAAACACAAAACAATTTTTATTATTGTGTATTATCAAAAACATTTAAGCACTTTTACACAATATATTTATATATGCATTTAATATATAATAGATTGCTTTTTTATTATATCTTGTTTTATTTTAGTTGCAGAATAAACTGTTATTGCGTCCATGTGATTTGATTTACATATCCTGCGAAAATTGTTGCATCCAAGTGGAGGCTGTATTAGATAATTCTTCAACGAACAGCTTCATATTATATATTTTGTCTGCTTAGGATAAAATTCAGGGCTAAAATCCCCGAATCACAAGACACGATCACTACTAGAACTCTTCTTTTGCACTGTGTGCTGCTTCCTAAAACCCTTCTTCGAAGTTACCCTGCCAAGAGCAGTGAATTGAGCATATGAGCCTAACCAACTCACACTACAATACTGCCTTTTCATTTTTCAGTAAGTTATTTGATAAACCTGAAGGTTGATTTTGTTGTTTATATTTTATGAGTTTAAATTAGGTATGACTTACCCCTTCATGTGCTGTGCCCGTGTGTTTATTAGTAGATTGATGTTATAGTTTGGCTAAACTCTTTATGCAGAATAGACATAAACTGACACTTTTGAAGTCTTAAGCATACACAACTTTTGAATTTGTATATGTTAAATGTCTCCAGGCTTTCTTTGGCGATATCTCCATCATTACAAAGTCAAGCAAAGTTAAATTTCTCCCCAGTTTTGATACATCCCATTATTTTGGCTAGCCCCGTTTTCCCCTAGTACTTTGTTTTTAATGTAAAGCTCTTTAATCCACTTGAAATTAACTTAGAAGGATGGTACAATGAATGGATTAAATGCCATCCTTTATTAATCTTTTTAATCAAAATTGCTATTCAGTTACCTTGGCATCATTTATCATGTAATTTTTTCTTCCTCCCCTGTTCCCTTGACTTTAAAGCTACTTTTTCATATATATTGAGGTTTTATATTTCACTGGATCTATTTATGGCTTTTCATTGATGTGTGCTTTCATTTTGTGCAAGTATTATATTATGCTAAATATTGTTGCATTTTAATGGAGCTAGTAACATCATTTTGAGTAGTACTCTCTATTCCCCCTTAATATGCTTTCTGAAAACATCCTTGCCTATTTACTTTGTGATGCCACTTTAAAAACACACTATTTTAAATTACTACTACTCAAAATAATCCTTGGATGTTCTATCTCCTCTAATATTGAATTAAATATTGAATTACACTGAATCAATCACAGAACATTTTAGAGTTGGATTTAGATTTAGCTTTTTAAAAATAAGTCTAATTTTTTAAAAAGATAGAAATAGAATAAGATTTTTAGGACTTCCTTTTCTGGATTAATTTCAGACATCCATGTGTTTAGGAGTTTGGCCTCAGAAATGATATTCAGGAACAGATACTCAGGAAAGTCTGTTTGATTGTTTTGTAGATTTTAGAGTCTCTAAGTGTTACCCAGGTGGATAATTCATATAATTGAGCAGACTGGACAACAAAGGACTCTTATTTGTTTTTTTGTATTCATTAACTCTAACAAAATATTGGAGTGATGTGTATTTGTTCAAACTAGAGAATACCGATGTATATTTATATAAATTATTTATATTAAATAAGACAGTAGAAATGATTTCTGATCATATGTTATGCAAATCTTAATATAAAGCTAACAAGCTTTTAAAAATTTATTTATTTATTTATTTATTTGACAGAGAGACAGTGAGAGGGAGAACACAAGCAGGGGGAGCAGCGGGCAGAGGAAGAGGGAGAAGGAGGCTCCCCACCGAGCAAGGAGCCTGATGCAGGGCTTAATCCCAGGACCCTGGGATCGTGACCTGAACTGAAGGTAGAAGTTTAACCACTGAGCCACGCAGGCACCCCAAAGCTAATAAACTTCTATCCAAAATCCTAGGGGGAAATAAAATAAAATAAAATAAAATGAAACAAAACAAAACAAAACAAAACAAAATAAAATAAAATACTGGGGTAATTCTGGGGCACCTGGGTGGCTCAGTAATTAGGCATCTGCCTTCAGCTCAGGTCATGATCCCAGTGTCCCTGAATCAAGCCCCTCATCAGGCTCCCTGCTCATTGAGAGGCCTGCTTCTCCCTGTCCCACTCCCCCTGCTGTGTTCCCTCTCTCGCTGTCTCTCTCTCTGTCAAATAAATAAATAAAATCTTTAAAAAGGAAGGAAGGAAGGAAGGAAGGGAGGGAGGAAGGAAGGAAGGAAGAAAAAAGAAAGAAAGAACAATGTCTGAAAATGAAATGGGCTTCCATAATCTTAAAAAAAAAAGTATTGGGGTAATTTTACATGCTTAAATTGATTGAGGCAAAATTATACATGTTTAATCTTTTAAGAGCTAACTTGGGAGTGATCACACTGATGCAAAGTATATACTAAACCTTAAAAAACAAAATCTTTAAAGAGACTTAAATTTAAATAATTTCCTGTGACCTGGGAAGGAAAAATCAGAGCACAATACACTTTGAAAATAGATGTTCTAGCATTTTCTGTATTTCCTCTCTGGATTTAAAGCACATCATGGAACCTATGCCCTTAGGTATTTGTCAACATGGAGAAAGGGAAGAAGTCAAGCCACAGACCCACTTGCGGCAAAGTGATTAAAATAACCAGGTCAGCAGTTCATTGATTACAGGCACATAGAAATTTATGATTAAAAAAGATCATTAGAGAACATCTAATTTAAATGCCGTGAATGACGAGACAATTACGTCACAAAAAAATTAAAGCTCAGAAGTTACTGAGTTGCAGACTAATAGGCTTACTCCTGCAATTTAACACTTTGTAGTTTGAGTGGTTAGTTTGTATTTCCCTACTCATACTTGAATAAAGAACAAAATCCTAGCAAATACCTCAAATTAGGCCTAAAATTGCATTCATAATAAGGTTCATGATCATAGAGCTTAAATATTTACTTGATAAAATTAGTTTTAATCCTCATTTTATGGCTCTAATGTGATTCTAAAAGCCAAATTTATGAGTTAAGTGTAAACAGTACTAAAACTTGAAGTAATCTTAGATTTTAAAATAATTTTTCTTTTCTGACACTAAATCAGCTCTCGTGAATTGAAGGGAGGAGCCAGTTTTGCTTATCACTAATGCCATATACCAGATTAACTCAGTTCCAAGCCACCATCTATCTGTACAAATTGCTTTAAAAGTTTTATTCATAGGGCACCTGGGTGGCTCAGCAGGTTAAAGTCTCTGCCTTCAGCGCAGGTCATGATCTCAGGGTCCTGGGATCAAGGCCTGCATCTGCATCAGGCTCCCTGCTGAGCAAGGAGCCTGCTTCCTCCTCTCTCTCTGCCTGCTTGTAATCTCTCTGTCAAATAAATAAATAAAATCTTTTAAAAAAAGTTTTATTCATAAAGCACACATCAGTGCAGTGAGATCACTTATGCATTGAGTCTCCCTAAACTCATGTCTATTTCCTTACAATCATTAAGTATCACATTATACCACAAAATTTGAGGGAGGTCCAAATGTTGTGGAGCAAAATTTAAACAATTTAGGCAGCCCTTTAAAAAAAATGGGAACTTTTAAAACAAAGTTAGATAGATAGATAGATAGATAGATAGATAGATAGATAGATAGATAGATAGATAATAGATTGAAAAGTATCTTATTAGCATGAAGACACATAAGTATCTTATTGTATCATTAGACACAAAAGTAATTGCTATTAGGATGAGAAAAAAGTTCCAACCACTTAGATATTTGAAAAATGCTGACAAATATCTCAAATATAAAAATAGAGAAGATAGCACAATCATTCAGTTTTTGATGATAAAAGAAAATATAAAATTAATTTAAAATCAAAACATCCAGAAGAGCAATTCAGATGTATTTAAATTGCCACTGTACTATTTCAGCTGACATAATTTTATAATAAAATTGCTCTCACACTACATTTATTAACAAACTGATGACCATGTGTAAGAGTGTTTGTCACTGGAACTCTTGCTTCTGCAGGTCACTGTGCAGCATTGCTGGGAAGTTGGCATGCTATTTCATCTGGGACTACTGGATTTTAACAGCCCAAGATTAGTTGCTTGCGACTCAAAGACAGGATCTGATATGTCATAATGCATATGGTGTGAGACTTCATACACAGACAGATTCCTAATTCTTAGTAGTGTGTCAGGGCTGTGCCAAATTAAATAGAAACTCTAATGAATTTTACATGATGTCTATAAAATGAGGAAAATTTTATATTTGTTGCATTGATAATTATATATGTTGTATTATCAATACTCTTTTTGAAGATGCTAATAAGAACTGAATTTTTTTTTTAAAGATTTTATTTATTTATTTCACAGCAGGAGAGAGATCACAAGGAGGCAGAGAGGCAGGCAGAGAGAGAGAGAGAGAGGGGGAAGCAGGCTCCCTGCCAAGCAGAGAGCCCGATGCGGGCCTCGATCCCAGGACCCTGAGATCATGACCTGGGCCGAAAGCAGAGGCTTTAACCCACTGAGCCACCCAGGCGCCCAAGAACTGAATTTTTAATTTTCAAGTTAATAAGTTGAACATTGAAAGGATTTTCCATAGATTAGTTTTTTTTGATTTGGGTATTTTACACCTTCTTTCTTCCTGGTTTTACTATCCTTATGCTAAGCACTCTAGGCCATATTTACAGATTAGATAAAGATAAGACTCTCTAGATGTAGAGAGAAATGATACAATAGGCTTAATCTTACAAATTCTCAATTATACCTGGACATCCTAAAATGGGCCCTAATCCAATCTGAGTGGTGTGCTTAGAAGAAGAAAAATTAGGACACATAGAAAGAGCCACCAAACCTGTGCACACAGAGAGGATCATTGGGGACACGGCTAGAAGGTGTCCAAGGAATGAAGCTTCAGAAAAAAATCAAATCTGCTAACATTTTGATCTTTGATCCAGCCTCCAGAACTGTGACAAAATAAACTTCTGTTGTTTAAGTCACCAGTTTGTGGTTTTTGTCACTGCAGCCCTAGCAAACTCATACATTCTACCTAAACCTCAACAGTCCTGGTGCCACTCCATTTCTCCCTGATGAAATGGGGTGTCACGGGCACCTGGGTGGCTCAGTGGGTTAAGCCTCTGCCTTCGGCTCAGGTCATGATCTCAGGGCCCTGGGATCCAGCCCCACATCTGGCTCTCTGCTCAGCAGAGAGCCTGCTTCCCCCTCTCCCTCTGCTTGTCTTTCTGCTCACTTGTGATCTCTCTGTCAAATAAATAAATAAAAATCTTAAAAAAATGAGGTGTTGCAGGAAGGATGTGACACTAGAAAGAGGTGTTATTAAGAAATGTGTTAAGACAACTTACATTTGTATGTTTTACCATAGTATATAGGACACTGTACACCTAGTTCCAGGACTCTTCTAAGGTCTTGGAAGTGATCCACACAATGCAGGGCCCTGAAACTTTAGTGTAAGTTTAAGGTCTCTGGTGAATATGCCCTGACTCTATCGTGCAAAGATGTTTTTGTGTGTCAAAGCAAAGTTTTGATTTATTAAATGACTTAAAGTCATATTCAATGAAAAAAAATTGATTTCAAATTTCACTGAAAAATATGAATTTTGATTTTATGACTGGTAAAATAATTCAAAATGCTTGCATTGGAGGAAATGGATTTTTTTCATCATGTTAGCATTAGAATATCCGAATTACAGCAGCCAGACATGAAGTCAAGCTAAACAAATTGCTATCAACATAGATAAATGTCAATATAATAAAAACCACAAATAAAAACTACAAACTCTCAAAATGGCACTGAAATTAAGAACAATATTAAGTTATAAGGTAGACATCAAGGTAATGCAAGATGTAATTATTATGTCATTTTAAAATTATCATTGAAATGGGAAACCTAACTTAGGAAAAAATACTTGTAAAGGGGAGTTTGTGGCCCCTGGACCTACTGGCCTCAGTTTTCCAAGCATTGCTCTGGATCTTATTGCTTTTCCTCTCTCCCATATGTATGACTAATCTGTAATATCCCTTCTTGGTAATACAATTTAAAAGACGGAATTTTGTTCATGTGATGTCTAGGAAACGTCTGGATAATGAAATCCCAAAGGGCCATTGGGGTGTCTATTCTTTGTCTTCGTCTTCCCCTCCACCCCCTTCCCCTCCTCCTCCCCCTCCTCCTCCTCCTCCTCCTCCTCCTTCTTCTTCTTCATCTTCTTCTTTAAATAAGTTGCATGCCCAGTGTGGAGCCCAATGTAGAGCTTGAACTCATGACCCTGAGATCAAGACCTGAACTGAGATCAGTCGTCAGACACCCAACTGACTGAGCCAACCAAGTACCCCTGGAGCATCTTTACTTAGCTTCACTTTGAGTTACTAACTTGTCTTCTTTTCTGGAGAGATGGAGATAGAGCACTGCTCCAATTATAATCCATAAACAATTGTACATATGTTGTATTTAGAATATTATATTAATTTGTATAATAAGGAGGATAATTAAGTTGACTAAAAGCTAACAGTACTAAATAGGATGAACATATACATAGAGAACACCTATCTATGGGAGACATAAATCATAATGTGCTCCCCTGAAATGTGTCCATTACTGCACCTGAACACTGCATTTGGCAAGACATATGGCCAACTAATTACCATACCTGACGAGCCTATGTGAGTGGAGTAGTTATGACTAACATTTATATTTCAGGGGTGCCTAGCTGGCTCAGTCAGAAGAACATGAGACTCTTAATCTCAATCCCCATGTGGACTGTAGAGATTACTAACATCTACACGTCTGCAACATAGACAGAAAAACTGTGCTTAGAACACAGTAATATATATGTAATACATATGTATTTATGTATACATGTAATATATATGTATTTGATATATAAATAAAAGTAAATAATCCAAATAATTGTATTTTTAACTTAGAAGCTCAAATGTTTACACACAGATAGATCTATTTATATATTCAATTGGTATGTTTTAACTAATTAATGCATATGTGTATAACATACAAATAGACTATTGGATAGTAAAAATATCTACATTGTATTTTTTTCTCCATGGTTAATATTCAATGGCTAGCCAATGCCCAAGAAGTTTAAAAGCTTTGATAGTAATCTGAAGTACTTGATTAAGAAATGTTCTTAAAAATCTCAAAAAGTATAGCTATTTTAAGATAAAACTATCTGGGGCACCTAGGTGGGTCAGTTGTTAAGCGTCTGCCTTTGGCTTAGGTTATGATTCTGGGGTCCTGGGATCGAGCCCCCCATTGGGCTCCCTGTTTGGTGGAAAGCCTGCTTCTCCCTCTCCCACCACCCCCACCACCCTGCTTGTATTTCCTCTCTCGCTATTGTCTCTTTCTGTCAAATAAATACATAAAATCTTCCAAAAAAAAAAAAAGGTAAAACTATCTGATCAGCCACATACATTAAAGATATTTTTCACTGGTAATGTTAGATGAAATGTAAAATATTTCACATGATGTAGTGTTCAAGATGTTAGGTTTCTCACTGTTTCTGTATCTTTCAGCTTCTTATTTTTCTCAGTTTTTTTGAAGATTTTATTAGTTTGAGAGACAGAAAGCAGGAGCAGGGGAGGAGCAGAAGACTCCCCGCTGAGCACAGGGTCTGATGCTGGATTCAATCCTAGGACCCTGGGATCATGACTGAGCCAAAGTCAGCAGCTTAACTGATTGAGCCGCCTAGGCACCTCTTCTTTTTCTTAATTTTATACAAAGAGAGCAAAGACTATTTAACAAGAAGAATATAATGCCTATCAGAGAATATTGTCACAAGTGAAATGGGACCCAAGAATAGTTTATACTTGGTTACTTTTAAACTTGTGCTAAAATTTTAGAACAGTATGACCTTAGAAGCTTTAGAGGGGATAAGTTCTCTTCTGGGTTTATCGTATTGAGCTTATATAAACCCATTTTCGATGACACCTGAGTAGCTTCTGAGAGCGCTTTCTTGAAAAGATGATATATCAAGTATCAACTCCAAAGTATCAACTCCAAAGATCCATTAGTGATGTCTTCCATGGGCACTAGACAGGTTAGCCATGTCTCTTCTCATCTGACAACTGGAGATGACAATATTTGCTCTGCCTACTTCAAACTAATGTTCTAAAAAGAAAAGGAACTAAAAAGTTCTAATAACAGCAAACTACATTTAAGTATTTACACATAGTATTACTATTTGCAAAGCTCTTTTTTCTTTTAAATGTATTAGCCAAGAACACTGAATTTACCTCAAGTATCTAGAGGAAAAGAACAACCAAGTCCTGATAATGAGTCTGATTCCTTGAAACTAGAAGTTGCCCTTGTGTTTGTCAGGCTTTATAACTGCTCACATAGGGAAAGACAAACTGTGCTCGCCTCCCCCAGCACATGTAAGTGGAGGTGTCAAGTTCCTTACACTGTTCTTCTGTCAAGAGACCTCTGGCTAATCTGGTTACATATTTATTGCCATTTCTTTCCTATCTAAATGTCCAAGATACTGAAGAGAGATTCCCTACACCTCAAATTATAAATAATTCTCTTCATGTAGCCCTGAACTTAACATGTACATGTCCCCACAATGGCAATTCTCTTGGCTCCTAAGGAGCAAACTGACAGTGATGGTCACTTAAATAATACTTGAATAAAAATTTCATTTTTGCAGAAGTAGATCAAAACATGTCTCCCTGGGCATGCAGTGATTTTGTTCACAGTATTAGAATTTGAAAAATCGATACAAAGTCTCTGTGTGTGCAACCAGGAATTTCATTGTAGCAACATGGCTTCTCATGGTCTCCCTCCTAATGCATTCTTTCAGCTCTCCCCTCCTAAAAAAAAAAAGAAACAAAAGTCTCTACAATACAGAGGTCCATTTATTTAATTAATTTACCAAACTAATTTTGAATTCATAACATTCAATATTTCCCAGTTGATACAAAACTACCTCAGGACAAGGCTATAATTATACATTTCTGCCTTGTTTCTTATCCTTATCCTTACCTTATTCTATCCTTATCTTCACACAGCACACAATAGATCATTGTTTCAATCTATATGTTCTAATAGCTCATTATTTGTGGGAGGTGCCGGGGAAACAGTGGTGAGTGTGTTAAAGACACATACCCTAAAAGTTCAAGCTCTTACTGACGTTTGGAAATAACAAAGAGGAGGGGACGTCATTTAGAAAGAGACTCTTTAAAGGATGGTTTTCACAGGGATGTGCTAATCTCAGATTCTAAAGATAAGGGTTAAGAGAACTGAAAATACAGCAGACATGTACCCTGTGAGAAGGGAACTTCTTGTAAAAGACAGGCAGACATAAAGCACCAGGCACTTGGACAACTTTAGAGAGTGGTATAAAATGTCTGTGAAGGAGAGAGAGAGAGATCAGTATAAATGACTAGCCAGAGCCAGTAGGGACTAAAGAGTACAGCCTAACACCAGCAGCTAGGCCATTGTCATGACATAGCACCCTATTTGTGACTGTGATGGACTATGAGCAAAACGAGATACCTCTGTACGTATATCTGAGCACACACAACAACAAAGAGACTCTACAGACCACAGAAGTGCCCACCCATCATTTGCCTAGCTAAACTGACTGCTACGTATTTTAAACCAATTCCATCTTTAGCTATCTTTTATTCTCTTCAATTCCTATGTGAAAATATCATGTCACCAACTTATCTCTGCTTTCGGATGTTCCTCAACCCAGAACAAAGCCCTGCTTCCTTGAATCCTTCCCCAAGTCACCTAACCCATGCCCAAATCTTGCAGCAAGCCCATTTTCTCATAGAGATGCCCTACTGGCCCCATAGTATGTGGCCTCTTTTGATACAGTAATAGAACCAACTTTGTCTACCTCTGTATTCCTGGCACTATTTGGCTGTTGAGCATAAGTATGCTCAAAATGTACCAATGACAACTGTAGAAGGAGTATAAGAAATGATGGAGGAAACTAGGAGGACCCCCAAAATTTCCTAAGGACACTGAACGGTGGTACTATTCCCTGGGATTTGCGATAAAGATAGTACAACAGGTTTGGGGGTAAGAAGGGGAAAAGAGGAAGAAACATTTTTTTAAAAAAAAGTTTTAAGTGCTTATGTGATATCCAAATGGAGATACTCAAAATGTACTTGAGTGTCAGTATACAAAAGTAGCTAATCAAATAGATGTGGGATCAAACACCTGCTTTGTAATTCCATGAGAAGCACGTTCTTGCCATTGGTCTTCAATTGCTTTCTGTTAATGCAAGAGGCTTAGAAAACAAAGACTATTTATTTAAAAGATATAGCTCTAGTCACAGTAAAAAAAGGAGTGAGATTATGATAGATGGCAGGGAATTAAAACTTTACAAGATAGAGTAACTTGTTTTCATTTAAAGCTCGTTGATTTTAAACTGTTTTTAATGACGGCCCCTGCAATTTTACATATATTCTTTCCAGAAAGAGGCTGAAATAGAGTCTTAGAATAACAAGAGAAAGATAAACATGTCCATGATCAAAGAAGATAGGGAAGAATATATGAAAAGATCGGAACACAAAATGGCACTGCCTTCCGAGAACATGACGAAAGACACTGGGGATGCAAATTGCAAAGGAATGGCGCCGTCCTGTGTGCTTGGTATTCTAGAAATCTTTTAGATTTCACAAGTATTTTAAGTAAATTATTTATTATAATCCCTGTTTTGATTCTGCTAGAGACTGGTGTTTAAATATTAGTCCTTCTGAAGAAGTGAATACCAGCTGATAGAGGCTTAGCGCACAAGGACATCTTCAGGTGGAACTTAATGCCAATTCTCAGCCAATCCAGGTTAGGATTTTTGGGGGGTTTTGGTTTTGGTTTTTGGTTTTCTTTTGTTTGTTTTTGTTTGTTTAAAGTAGGCTCCATGCCCTTTGGAGTCCAATGTGGGGCTTGAACTCAGGATTCTGAGATCAAGACCTGAGCTGAGATCAAGAGCTGGACATTCAACTGACCGAGCCACCCAGGCCCCTCCAGGTTAGGATGTTTTTGGAACAATTCTAGTTCTACCCTCATTTCTGTTCCTCTCTACAAGTTTTCTAGGGGGAAAAAAAGTTATGTATGCAATGGTTCTAAAGTTTTGTGGACACACAACCAGTGGGTCTAGACCTATGATGGTAACGTGATCTGGGAGGAAGAAGTGTCATTGAGCTTCTGGTAAATAGAACAGTGACAAAATCTCAGTGCTAGTCACCTTGTGTTCCAAGCTCTTGGATTCTACACATTTCACCCAGAGGACCTGTGCAGTGAAACTCCAGGTCCTCATTCACTATCTTCAGGAGTCCATTACCCTTGCTGGAAGAGAACATTAATCAGTTTTGACTACTATGCAATTTTTAAGTAAAGCATATAAACAAAATCTAGGAAAAAAAAGTATTCTCTCTTATTTGCAAAACTAGTATTCATTTGTGCCTCTTTGATACAATTCAAAATAAAATAACACCTGAAATAAATATTACTAAGCCTATTCCACGCAGTGACACATACACATAAGTTGTTTGTTTGTTTGTTTTTTTGTTATCCAAAATGCCATTCAAGTTGATGAGTTAACAGACCTATTAGATAAGTTTTTTGACTTCTGAGGTAACATTTACTGTTATGTAACAGTGATACCCATAGGCAAAGTGAAGCTTTTCTGAGCTTCCTTATGTGTATGAGTATGGATGTGAATAGATCTGAATTTCTGGCTGAGTTTTCTCCCAGATTTTTATTGAATGAAGTCATTTTGGCTGTTAATTCAAAGCAAGGAAAAGACCATTTTGGTTTGGGGCTTGGAAAACAAAGACGAAACAATGTTGTTCAAGCATTTAGAATACATCTTAGCAGGCAAGACATCCAAGAAGAATCATAAGCATTTCTTGAATGTATGAAGTAGAATTCAATCACAAAAACATACGCTGAGTGCCCAAATGTGCCAGTCAGTGTGTTTTATGCTATTGGAAACATATGGTAAATATACTCCCTTCAATTCAAAAAAATATACTGCACTCCCATGGTAGTATGAACAATGACAGCACTTACAATAGCTGTGATTGAGAACTCACAGTACCCACAGAACCTTCCTAGCTACTCTAACAACGCTTCTAGAGGGTTCTCCTACCGGAGGATTCAGCACAAGGACAGAGGAGGGTAATTTTGTTTCCTACACATCATATCTGGGGGAGGGGCTCTGTTTCTGGAAAATCTTAATCCAAGTTGAAATTTCTTTGAATTCTTTTACGGTCAGCTTCTCTAAAGGTGAATTCTGCATTCTTTTCTATCTCATCACACACCTGCTTTTGTTGTTGTTGGCTTATCACATACAGAGTTATTTTATATTGTTGTATGTGTACTGCAGTTAGTTATTAAACACAATTTTTGTAAAAATGCTCAAACACAATTTAGTATCCTGAAACAATGCCAGGTAGTTTTACCTAACCCGCGGTCTCCGTTAAACTGTGTCTCATGTCATTCTATCTTTTCCCCAGATTAGACAATGAAAGTTTCTAAACTTAGGTGACCAGGTCAAGATCACAAAAGTAGTGAGAAGACAGAGAACTAGAAACATTGCCTATTTTTTACCTCTGTCACCATAAGGCTTCCTATATGGAGAAATTAAATGAGGAAGCCAAGCAGAGTGGTCCACAGTAGATATCCTGGATGACTCTTAAGTGAATGAAAAGAAAAGGTTTTCAAACTAAAATGGAAGCATGATGCTTTTGATCTATTCCACTCTGATGAGAGTCCAAATCTTCCTCGCTGTATAAGGAAGATGCTTCTGACAATTCAGTATCTGCTGCTCACATAACTTTCTTATGCAGATCAATAAAATATCTTAATACCATGTGCAGCATATTGACATTAATTTTCAGGTACACGGGGATCTTGTTTTATTTACCACTAAGCCCCCAGTATCTAAAACCATGTCGACTGACTGAATTAATGATTATTACTTTGGTTAATAATATAACATAAGAATAACAGACCATTTAGGTAAATCCAAATTTGCATCCAGAAAAACAGTTTAAATTAAGGTTTCCCTCAGTATTTTAAATATTTGACAACTCATCTATAAGCATTATTCAATTCCCTTTATCAGCATGTGTAAGAGAAAAGGTTCAATGATATTTTCCATCTAATCAGAAAGAAGGGTCAGAAGTACAGAAAGAATGACATGTAAATTGGTAATAGACAACACATTTCACAAAGTGTCGGTTTTATATCATTTCATGTACTAAGTGCAGTGATGCCGAGCAAATTGCTCTCTTTATTCCCTTCTACCCAGATATCTCGGGTAGTAGTTTGAAATTAAGTGCTGGGATCACTCTATCTTCTTATCTCTTCCCTTCTGTCTCACCCCAGTTCTATGCCAGAATGCCAATATCTCTGTGAATTAAATATTGAGCCAGGGAAAGCAGAGGTGATATTCTTACACTGCCAAACACTGCTGACTATCATTCACAAGTAGAAGAATCTTCTTAATGTTCATATCTATTGTGTTCCCTTAGCTTTTAACTTAACTGCTCATTTTCAATCTCTCCCTCAATATTCATCCGATACTCTATTTTTCCCAAACACTGAATTTTCATGATTTCTTGCCCACAAATGATTCTCTATGACTTGAACAAAATGGTAAATTCTGATGTCAAACATCCAAACTCTCTCCTTAATGTAGCTCAAAATTATCCATGGAATTCTAGGGGGACCCTGATAGGGACACAGTATAGTGTCAAAATCCCATGTTCATTTTTCACCCCTCAAATACCCTTCATTCTTCCCATTCAGCTAGCCACATATTTTAGAAACTGGTTTAGGCAAAATTATTTTCATTATACTCTTTTGAACCATTTCAGATTATAATCTTTCCAATCATGAGACATCTGTCTAGCTCAGTTGGTAGAGTATGCAACTCTTGATCTTGGAGTCTTGAGTTCGAGCCTCATGCTAGTTGTAGAGATTACTTAAAAAATAAATAAAAGTATAAAACTTAAAAAAAAATTAAAGCTCCCAAAATTAATTCTCTACATTGCAAATACTCCCATATGTTGGCATTAGTAGACTATTTCATAGTGTTTTGACTTTGGTTTGTATATCACCTGTCCAAATAGATTGTCCACTATTTAAAGAAAGTGGTCTCTTGGGGCACCTGGGTAGCTCAGTCATTAAGCATTTGCTTTCAGCTCAGGTCACAATCTCAGGGTCCTGGGATCAAGCCCCACATCAGGCTTCCCGCTGAGCAGGAAGCCTGCTTCTCCCTCTTTCACTCCTCCTGCTTGTGTTCCCTCTCTTGCTGTGTCTCTCTGTCAAATAAATAAATAAAATCTTTTTAAAAATTTTTTAAAAAAAGAAAGTGGTCCCTTAGTGCTTTTATTTTCATAACATTTATTCTCATTTTATACAGACAGTGCATCCTTAAATATTGATACAAATTTGATCTTTCATATCCGTACTTTACTCTGAGCCAGAATTTTTTTTTTTTTTGGCATAAGATATTGAGTGATTGAACTTAGTATTTCTGGAACATTAACATAATTAAAGAACAAATTACAATATCAATTGTCTAGTATAGAATCAATGTAGATATCTGAGTAATAAGTGAATGTAATGGGAATCTAAAGTAGTAGAAGTGTTTGAGAGGTATCTTGCTGCAGTATAGTAGAAAAAAAAATATCTTGTATGTTATCACATTTCCAAAGAGCTCAATTTCAGGTCCTTCGACACTAGTTGAATTAATTTGGATCACTTTCCTTCAATGGACCATTATTGCAACTATCCAAATAGCTACAGTATACTTAATTCACAATTTTGAGGATCCAATGGTATAATACACGGAAAATTAAAATATATTCTTAGATATAGCATTTGACACAAAAGAAACATAACACTTTTTTTGTTAATGTGGAATCCTAAATCCCAGTTATAGATGTTAATAAAGTAACTGTGATTCTTGAGGTTTCAAAAACATTGATAAAATACCTTATGATATTTAAGGTGTGTTTCCTTTATTCTTCTACTTGCTTCCACTCTATTTTCTCACTCCCATATTACTCATTCTGAACTTTAGTGTTACTGTACAAATGAATCAGTCACATTCCCTACCTTTTTCTCTTTTAGAGTTTGCAAAATCTTAATTTGCACAAAAATTGCATAAACAATCGAGTTAAAATAATTTCCCTTAAATAAGGTAAGATATAAGGTAAATCAGGGAGAGCTATAAAGATGATAAATAGATACATACATATATCATGCATACATACATATGTATATGTATACACAGAAATGGAAAGAGATTTTCAGATAATGCTATATTCAAATGTTTTAATGAAAAACACCTACATTTGCTTTACATTTTTTAAAAGTAAAACATCCATGAGATGCCTAGGTGTCTGTCTGTTAAGCATCTGCCTTCAGCTCAGGTCATGATTTCGGGGTCCTGGGATGGAGCCCAGGTCAGTTTCTGTTCACAATGAGTAGTCTTCATCTCCCTTTCCTTCTGCCCCTCCCTCCACTCCTGCACATGCTCTCTCTCTCTCTCTCTCTCTCTCTCTCTCTCTCTCTCTGTCTGTCTCAAACAAAAAAATAAAATACTGTTAAAAATAAAAATAATAAATATAAATAAATAAATAAATAAATAAAAGTATAACGTGCATGAATGGAAGAGGGGGTGGGCTAGTTGAGATTTGTAAGGCATTATTTATAGTCCATACTTATTAAATCTCTAAACTAAAATGAGAAAGGCAGATTTTCTTGAAGCTAATCTACAATTTTACAGAGAGAAATTACACGCTGGGGATATTCAGCATTAGGAAAAAGAGGGAAAGAAAAATTACCTTCAAGAGTCTTCCTAGTCTATCAATTTTGTAAAGCCTGGATCTCCGAGCAAAAGATAAAATTAATTTTAGTTGAAAGAAATTTTTACTGGCAATTGTGTGATTTTTCTTTAGCAATTAAACTAATTCCTTTACTATCTCCTTCTGAATCATTTCTCAATGCAGAATCTCTGTACGGTACTCATGAAACCTAGTTATCATACATGAACAGTAGACAGAAGGTACTAGAAGTCATAGTAAGACAATATCCTGGCATGCTCAGCTATGATCATTAGCCAGAGTATTACAAATTCTTTCAACTTAATCTTTAGGATGTCAATAATAAAGTTTAGAATTCACCTATTATATTTCTGTTATAGTGTGGAGAATGTGACCCTATTCATCATGAAAGCTTAACTAATTTTATTAATTTTATATTTCTGAGTAACAAATTACAATATCTAGGACTTAATATGACATAAATTTATCATCCCATAGTTTCTGTAGGTCGGCCATTTAGGCAGACTTGGTTGAGTCAGAGTCTCACAAGGCCTAAATCAGGGTGGTGACAAAGCTGAGCTCTCCACTTTGACATTGACACTGAATCTGTCCCCAAGATCATTCAGTTTGTTGACAGAATTAAGTCTAGGTGGTTGTAAAAGGAGTGAGATCTCCATTTCCTTGGTGATTGTAGGTTGTAGATCCTTCTCAACCTCTAAAAACTGCTCTGATTCCTTGGTTAGTATACCCCCTCCCTCCTGCCAACCACCTTCAAAACCAGAAATGGTGCGTTAAGGTCTTTTTATGGCCCCAGTGTTTCTGACTTCCATGTCTGCTATCTTGCTGACTTTCTCTTCTGCCTTCTTTTTCTACTTTTAATGAGTCATGTGATTACATTTGGTTCACTGGGATAATCCAAATTATCTTCTTATATTAATGTCAGCTACTTAGCAACATTTATTGCATATGCAATGTCCCTTTTGGCATGTAAAATAATATTATCTTAAATGGGAAAAATATCCTACAAGTCAAATTCTATCACACTAATTAAGAAAAATGTATGATTTGGGAGGAAATAATATGAAGGGGGAAGAATGAAGGGAGTCATGAGTTGAAATAGATTGTTCTTCATTTATGGCCCCAGTATTTCTGCTTCTTACACTTTGCGTGGGAATATAAGCTGGTGAAGCCACTCTGGAAAACAGTGTGGAGGATCCTCAAGAAGTTAAAAATAGAGCTACCCTATGACCCAACAATTGCACTACTAAGTATTTACCCAAGGATACAGATGTAATGAAACAAAAGGGTACCTGCACCTCGATGTTCATAGCAGCAATGTCCACAATAGCCAAAGTGTGGAAGGAGCTGAGATGTCCTTGGACAGATGAACAGATAAAAATGATATGATATATATATATATCATGGAATATTATTCAGCCATCAGAAATGATGAATACTTACACTTTACATCAACATGGATCAAACTAGAGGGTAAGATGTTAAATGAAATAAGTAATTAGAGAAATACAATTATCATATGGTTTCATTTGTATGTGGAATCTACGAAACCGTGTAGAGAACCATAAGGGAAGGGAGGGAAAATTGGATGGGAAGAAACCAGAGGGAGACAAACCATGAGAGACTCTTAACTATAGGAAACAAACTGAAAGTTGCTGAAGGGGAAGGGGGTGGGGGGTGGGGTCACTGGGTGTTGGGCATTAAGGAGGGCATGTGGTGTGAGGAGCACTGGATGGTATATGTGACTGATGAATTGTTGAGCACTACATCTGAAACTAATGATGTGATATGTGTTGGCTAGTTGAATTTAAATTTAAAAGAAAGAAAAGAAAAAGAGCATAAGATGCCATTAGTGATTAAGGGAACATCAAAAAGGCAAAGACTCAGTTATTTGGATTTGGAGTCTCTCATTCCCACTGCACTTCCCCTCCCAACCTGACCATGACCAGAACTACTTGGTTTAGCTTTCTCAAGAAACCCCTATAGCTCTTGTTTTTTTGGTTTTTTGGTTTTTTTTTAAACATTGAGTTAAATGGGAGATGCCCCTCTGTGGAGACTGCTGTGTCAGAATGAGATGATTCTGAGGCAAGGATTAGAAGCGAGGAGGGTATAGTCAATGCCAAACCAGCAACTCGATAGAAAAATTGGCCATCTTCACTTAAGGATCTGCTACCAGCAAGAAGCTCAGTCAGCCAAGGAGGAAGAGTGGATCCTGAGCAGGTCATGAGTCACACTTATAGCAAAACTCAGCTACAAATGAAAGCAAGGCAAGAAGTCCCTGGTGGAAAAGAGACATGACATAGATTCCAGAGGGTTTTCTTTTCTTTTCTTTTTTCTTTTCTTTTCTTTTCTTTTCTTTTCTTTTCTTTTCTTTTCTTTTCTTTTCTTTTCTTTCTTTTCTTTTCTTTTGTTTTCCTTTTTCTTTTCTTCTCTTTTTTCTTTCTCTTCTTTTTTCTTTTCTCTTCTCTTTCCTTTCCTTTCATTTTCTTATCTTTCTTTCTTTTTTTTAAGGTTTATTAGAAAGAGAGCATGAGCGGGAAGGAGAAAGAATCTCAAGAAGTCTCTGTGCTGAGTGTGGAGCCTGACACGGGGCTCAATCTCATGACCCTGAGATCATGACCTGAGTCGGACGCTCAACTGACTAAGCCACACAGGTCCCAGAGGATATTCTTCTTTTATTTTTATTTTTTAAATTTTTTCCAGAGGATATTCTAACTGAGAACAAGTTGCATGTTTGACACAGGGGTGCATAATGCTTTTTCCTCACAGTATATTCATATGTCATCTCAGGAACAGAAAGAGGAAAATGAGTGGCTACATGAAGGACTAATTTTTTCCTGCAAATCCAGCCAAACATTTCCTAAAGGAACAACTGAATGATCAGAATGGATTAAGTTTAAGCCAGTTTGAGCTTTTAAATAATTTGTTCTACTGATTACCACTGGGTGCAAGGCTTGCAGAAAAGACTAGCATGGAAAGCATAGCTCTTAGATTTTTTGTAGTAGTTAAGAAGAGTCATCTGTTTAAAAAGAGCAGCAATTAGCTGTTCTACCCACAAATTGATTGCACATTTTAGATCAATTACTGCCACTGTACTGACATTTATTAGTTACCATTAATTAGCAAAGCAGACACAAAACGGTCCATGAACCTTGCTTTATAAATTTTATAAATTTGATGAAATTCCATTACAAAGATGTTCCCCTTAGAACCAAAATCAAACAGAAAGCCACCAAATTCAGCGTTTGGATGACTGTTAGTGATTAGTTCATGTGTCCCATCCCCAAAAGTACATTTTACATACCATTCTGGTTATTCATACCCTATTCATACAGGAGTGTTGAATGCATGTAAGCCAAGCACACTTCATTTCTACCTTCAAATCTAATGAGACCCCATCCTAAACATTCATTATTCTAATTAAAAGGACACTAATTTTACCAATTAAGTCTTATTTCTCAATGTGATGGCTGAAAGGCTTATAGTAGGTCCCCCTGGAATATATGCTTCCTGCCATAAAGGCAGAATTAAATCATCCCAGGAATGTGAATTCTTGATTAGGGCAGTAGACACCCTCCTAATCAAAGCTCAAGGCAATTGGCACTCATGTACTATAATACTCTGTAACCTGATACTTTTGAAATAAATTATGAATACCATAATACAGTGTCTTTTAATATGAGTTAATTTTAAAATAACTGAAATCAGATGGTCATGGAAGGCCTCTCTGAGGCCATATTAAATCTAAAACTTAAATTACAAAAAAATAGTCTTTAAAAATCTACAGATGGACATGAATGACATGGCAAAAGCTATAGAGGAAGAAGACTGGCTTGTTTGAGAAAAAGGAAGAGCAAGGGAGCATGAGAAGAAGCAATGAGAAGGATGGCACATGGGAGGAGGTCATGGAGGTTACATCCCATAGGATCTTACAGGCCCAATGTAAAGTTTGCATTTTGCAATAAATGCAACCCAAAGGCATTGGAAGTTATGAGGCAGAGATATTATGATATGATTTATATTTATAAAGTATCATTCTAGCTCCTAGGGATTGGAGAGAAGTAAGGTTTGAAATGGAAAGCCCAGTTGAGAGTATAGTGTAATATTCCAGCAGAGAGATCATGGTGGTCTGCCACCGCATGCCAATGCAGGAAATAGGGAGTAATAATTTGACTTCAAATAAAATGTAAACCTCACATGACTTCCTATGGCTGGGTTGGGGCTACTATAGACTTAGTGCTTATATTGCCTCCAAACTTGTATGTTGAAACCTAACACACACTGTGAGATTTCAAAATCCAAACTCCAATGAAGAAGACACAATACCATAGTATTTAATCCAAACTATAGTCAGATTACTCGCTTTTCTTATTTATTGGTTGGAGAGAGAAGGCAAATGTTCTTTATTAGTACACAAAATAGCACAGTCTTACTCATTACTTTCTCAGTTTGGGACATGTTCTATTTGAAATGCCCATTGGAATAGAGGTAGAAACATGAAGAAGAAAACTACACAGATGTTCATGTGGAAGGTATGGACTAGAAATATAAATTCAGGAATCATCAGCATAATTAAGGCCATGAGACTGGATAAGATCACCCAGGGAGGATGTTCGTGTAAGGATCAAGCCATCGGTGCTCTGGTGTCTGGAAGTCAGGGGGATAGAGAAGGACCGAGAGACTGAGAAGGAGTATCCAGAGAAGTAGGGGGCAAATGAGATGACTGTCGTGTCTTGATTGCCAAGTAAATTAAATGTTTATAGTAGAGGAGAATAAGCAACTGAATTAAATGTTACTCATTCAGTAAAACAAGGACTATGCCAGTTTCCCGGGGCGACCTCAAGGAATTATTGCTAAGTCTAAGGTTTGAAATCAAGCAAGACCATGCTCCCTCTGAAAACTCTGGAGGAGAACCCTTTCTTGCCTCTATCAGCTTCTGGTAATTGCTAACAATCCTTGGAGATGGTGAGCTTGGGTCATATTCTAAAGTTCCAGGTGGACATGAGTTTTGGGAGGGTGATAGTCAAAGCAGTATAAGGACTAAAGGTGAACTATTGGATTTAGCTCTATGGCAGTTATTGGTGAGGTAAGAAGGAAAAGTGGAGAAGAGTGGCATGGAGTGGTGAAGACAAAAACATCTGAGATGGTTTGAGATCAACAAGAGGGGAGGGAAAAAATTAGAGGGAAGTGAGAATAGACAATGTGAGGCAAAGGGAGGAGGTCATAAGAGTTTTGCTTTGGTTTATTTAATTTAGTTATGCTTTGCTCTTTCAAAAAATTATTTTTGCAGAAATATGAATACTTTTATGTGTTGATGGAAAATATGTGGTATCAAATGGAGTATTAATTATTTAAAATAGAGAAAAGAGAGAATTGATGGAATGGTTTTATTGAATAGTCAAGAATGAATTGGATCTGGTGCTCATAAGAAGGGGTGGCCTATGGCAGGAACATCAGGAGGTCATTCTGGGCACTGGCAACACGTTAGCATAGAAGCAGGGAAGTGGGTAGATGAGGTCCTACAAGACTATGGATCTGTCCTTAAATTTCTTAGGAAAATGGGAAACCGTCTAGCAGCCTTATTTTGGAAAGGCTAGAAATATAATTGAAAGCAAGATTTACAAATATTCAATAAAGACAGAGAGGAAACGTGTTAGTCATAGATATTTACTGAGAGAAATCCTAGCCTAGTATGAGTTGGGTTATGTGTGATAGAAGTAGATGGAAATTTTCACCACTTTAAAAAAATTCTTGAAATGGATAATGAGGTTAAAGGGTAAGATCGATTAACAAGATCAAATAAGTAATTTTGAAAGTTCTTTAAAAATTGCAGTGTGAATAGATTCATATTTCAAGTATTAACAGATCAATAAGTTAAAGAAGAGGTTATTATTTTCCACACAATTAATTATTAATAATTATTTCTAATTTCTACCCTATTAATTGTTAATAAATTAATAATATTTCTGGGTCCCTAATTTTCAAAAGGAAGTCAGTAAACATAGGCAGAATTATTCATGCATCTTTGTTTCTTGAAACTCCTTTGACTACAGTTGAAAGCAAATGAGAAAGAAAACACTTAACTTCCAGCTATGCCATCTGATTTACTAATTAAAAAATAAACAGATAAATCTATAACATGAACCCAAATAAAACATTTAGTTAAAATTTGGCCTTGTCAGAATAGTTATGACTACTGAATGACTTTATGCTATTAAACAGAATAATACCCTTGAAACCTTTGAACAGGATAATCTTTTATTAAAATTACTATTGACTTTTTCTAAATAAATTTATCATGGAATTGAGATAAATGGCAGGTCACTAAAAGTATAGCTAATAATCTACTAATTGGTAGACATAGTGATGATATTTCTTTGTTATTCTTATAACATTAAGGGAAAGCTATGAGATACTAAGTTTAAAGAATGGATCAGATGGATACTATATATATGTACATAGTTTTGCTTTGCTTTTTCCCTATCTATATTCTTGTGGGCTCTATAGATACTATACCTATAATTACACACACATAAACACCCCCCCACATATTTCTGCTACATAAAGGAATTGAATAGATGATATGATGGCATATAATTCACATTGTGTTTGTACCCTTGCATTGATATATAAGATAAAATATAGTTCTATGCACAAAGTAAATATATACATAAGGCTCAAACAATATTTAGCTATACCCTCACTCACACACACCATTTATACAATATGTATATTTATCAATAGTAACTTTTAAAACATATGGAGAGATAAATCTACTTAAAGCAAAATATATGTATTTTAAACACAGAAAATGTCAATGATACATACTTACTTTACAAAGATAAAGTCATTTCTTTATAAAGTAGGGAGACTTCTTTGGGGGAGACTTCTCTTTAATTGTGGAAAATTTTTATAATTTTTTTCAGAGCACCGTGCCATGAGGTTTTATGTGCAGAGTGTTATCTAGGGACGGGCATGGAATATGTCTGCCATTAGAGCAGCCTGTATTTCTCAAAAGTCCATGTCCACTGAAAATCAATCACCATTAAAAAAAAATGATCTACTTCTTAAAGGGTTGTAGATTGCCCTGGGGCATTCTTTATTATTTTGGTAGAGAGCTTAAGGCAAAGATAAAGTATCTACCAAGGACATTTGGATTTCCCACAAAGAATTTACATTTAACAGTGGACAGTGCAACAATCAACATAGTGAATTAGTGTTGTATGAAGTGACCACAACAAATATAAACACTCCAAATAAATTACAATAAGTTCTTAGTGTTTAATATATTTTTCTAATCTACCTAGTTTCTTGCTTAGCCTGGCTATTCAGTAGGACATGCCAGATTAATATACAGGAGACTATGTATTGAAATATTTTACTAATGAACAGAGCAAGTGGAAATAAACGGCTGACACCTGTAGGATATTATGCCATTTTTATGTGTGGAAAATTGCATGGAATTTTGACACTTTTAGTATACTGTTAAAGAGGCACCTCACACATTATGCCATTGACTTTCCAATAAACCATTAAATACTTTTTTATTCCTAACATAACTATTTAACTGCTAGACCAACATAACCCTGCCTAAAGCCTCAGTAAATTGTGCAGACATTTCCACCTCAAAGAGGTGGGACCCAATAGCCTGGGTGCAAAGAGCATTATGCAGTGCAGACTTCAAGCCAGAGGTGAGTGTCTTCTGAATTGCAGGAAAAAAATACTTTTTAACACTGTAGTGCACTCTTCCCATTTGCCTAGTTATTGCAAAATAGGTGCAGCAAACTCAAGCTTGACAGTAGCTTGAGAGTTAGATATAAAAGCAAAATCACTATAGTTTCAAAAGAGATGCTCTCTACATACTCCGTCTCTCCCCCCAGACTGTTAGGCAGACCAAAGAACATATTCTATGCAAATACAGAAAACTCATGGTTGACATTAAAGTGTTTATCTCTTCTCAGAAGTTTAGCCTACTGATTTAGCCACATACCATCCCCCTCCTTTTTTTTTCTCTTAGAGCACACTGAACTTAACCCTAGTATAGAGTCTTTCACTGTTGGGATGTGGGTTTTCTTTGACAGTCAGTAATGACCTTTAGAGGGTCTCACTGATTGAGTGCCTTCAACATGGTAGGCATTGGAGATTCCAAGATGAGTGATGGTTGAATAAATTAATGAGTAAATACATTAATACATTAATAAAATGTATACTGATATAGTAGAAAAGGTAGATTTAAAAAATGAAATATTTGTAAAAATGAAATAGCACAACCTGTTTCCTTCATTAAATTAACTCATCCCTTCACTCCTTCAGTATTAACATTTTCTTTTATTGCATTTTAATATATATTCCCATTAATTACATATCAATATATGTAACATATATAAATATACTGTATATATATGTATATCATCACACATATCAATATATTATTCTGGGTTCTCCTACTGGTTCTGTTTTTAATAAATAAATTTATTATAAGGAACTGGCTCACATGGTTATGGAAGCTAAGAAGTCCCAAGATCTGCAGTCATCAAGCCAGAGACCCAGGAGAGCCTATGTTATAGTTCTGGTCCTGGTCCAAAGGTTTGAGAATCATGAGAGTCAATGGTGTAAGTTCAAGTATGAATCTGAGTCCAAAGACAGAAGACCAATGTTCCAGCTTGAAGACAGTCAAGAATATAGAGAATCTTATGTTACTCAGACTTTTTGTTCTATTCAGATCTTCAGTGGATTAGATGAGACCCTTTCACATTAGGAAGGGCTATCTGTTCTACTCGGTCTACCAATTCAAATATTAATTTCATCCAGAAACTCCCAACAGATATATTCAAAATAATGTTTAATCAATTAATTGGTCCAAAATATGTCTGAATATGAGGAAAAAAATATCTGGGCATTCATTGGCCTAGTCAGGCTGACAAATAAATTAACCTTCATAATATCTCTAACTATCAATAAATCAATCTAGCTAATCTATCTACTTGTGTTTGTATGTTTTTTAGTTATTGACATGCACAGTTCCCATACAAATGAGCACTTCATTGGAACATGATAATGATGTGTAAGCAACACTTAGAATAGAGAGGAAGAAAAATGATCCTTAACCATCACATATTAAAAAATAATCGTGATATAAATGTCAACAAAACAAAATACTCTCTTTTCCTGTGTAGTGTGACACTAAATTAAAACTTATTTAATTATTCAGTCAAACTAGATAGTTAGTAAATGTCAGGTACTGAACCAGCTTCTAGAAATACAATAAGCTAATGCCTCTACATTTGTNAACTAGATAGTTAGTAAATGTCAGGTACTGAACCAGCTTCTAGAAATACAATAAGCTAATGCTTCTACATTTGTGTTCTTTTTTTTTTTAAAAAGATTTTATTTATTTATTTGACACACAGAGAGATCAGATCACAAGGAGGCAGAGAGGCAGGCAGAGAGAGAGAGAGGAGGAAGCAGGCTCCCCACCAAGCAGGGAGCCCGATGCGGGCCTCGATCCCAGGACCCTGAGATCATGACCTGAGCTGAAAGCAGAGGCTTTAACCCACTGAGCCACCCAGGCGCCCTACATTTGTGTTCTTTTGAGCCTTAAACACTCCAGCTAAAAGAACAGACAAGATGCTAGTATAATATACCTTTTGTTGCCTTTGGTGGAGTTGGATCTTCTAGAAGGAAGGAAGGAAGGAAGGAAGGAAGGAAGGAAGGAAGGAAGGAAG